>JAOQMR010000009.1:22903868-22919349 GCA_027563865.1 Erythroxylum pelleterianum | reverse complement strand
AATGTACCCGAAAAATGTCATGACTGCATGCCAATTTCGTAATTTGTACTCATGTCTTCTAACCCCTAATTTGGGGCTTTACAGTTTATATATTTTGAAGATATTTTAAATTTAAGTATATTTATTAATTTAAATTAACTACAAAAATTAAATAAATTAAATTAAATCATTCATAATTTTAATTAAATAAATATAATATAATATAATATAATATAAATTTATTTATTTAAATATAATATAATGTTAAATTTAATTTAAACAATATCATTTTTTAAATTGATTAGAATTATGCCGAACTAATTCTAAATCTGAGCTTAATGTGGAACTTTCTTAAGGTTCGTTCTTCCCAAACCTATTAACAATCTAACTTCTTGTCACGTTAGGAGTTAAAACTGACTGAGTACATGTTTAGATGGACTTTTGGAAGGGTAATAAGTATTTTTCTCCACCACAAAAGTCATTTTTAAAAAAAATGAGCGTTTGGCTGTAAATTAAAAAAGCATTTCTTTAATAAATATGATTTTTTTGTAGCCAAATTACAGTTTTTTAATAAGCTCAAATTTGGAGCTTCTTAAAAAAGTATTTTTTAATTAGAATTTTCAGATCAATTAATGAGCCTACTTTTTAATCTTTTTTATCCTTATGTTTTACACATAATTTCCACAATACCACAAACTCATCTTCACGTTTATTTAGAAAGTTATATAATATTATTTGGTTTTTTAATATGTTTTAATATTTATTTTTTATATTAGTTTTGCTTGTGTTATAATCCATATAAAAAGATTTGATTAGATATATTTTCATTTATATTTCACATGGTTTAAAATTATATAATAATTAATATATTGTGCTTTGCATATTGTTTAATATACTTTAAATAATATTTATATGCATAAATAATTTTTGTTATAAAATAAAAAATAATTAAAATTAAAAATACTTTTTATTTTTATGTTATCAAACAGTCTATTGTATGAAGTTCTTTTAAAAAGTTCTTTTTTAAATAATAATCAAATAATTAACTGACTTCTTAAAAAAACTCTTTTCACAGAAGATCTATAAAAAAAATTTTGCTAATAAAAACTCTACTGTTATAAGTCTATCGAAATAAAGGCTAAAGTTGTCTTTCTTCCGGAGTTTCCTAGCCCGTGACCAAATCCTACAACGGGAATAAGCAACTTAACAATCTTGTCTTCTTCTTCGTTCAATCTTCCACCTTCTCGAGGGCCGCTTTTATGTACTAAAGAACCGAATTATGGCATTTAGCAGATGACCAAACAAGCCTGAATTTGTATTTAACAACCTCAAATATTGTCTGGAGCTTTAATATGATAAAAATATTTTGAGAAAAAAGAGACATGCAATCCTCCGAGTTTGTCCGAATGTTTCAGAAAGAGATAGGAAAACACACCCTCACAAAGCACAAAGCACAAAGCACAAAGCGCAAAGCATTGTTAAGACCGATAGCCGCTAAAGACAAGGAACTCACTTTCTTAGCAACAGACCAAATTCTTTGTCTTTAACCATAAACTAAGTCAAACAAGTGTATACATATAAAAGGGTACTTAGTGCTTCTGATTCTGCGTTCTTTATTTTTTAATTATTGGTAATTAGTGAAGCAAAAAGAGCTCCCTTATTCTACTTTGCCATTTCTATTTTATGGAGGGATATGTTGATTGATTATGACTAATAAGAGGTTTATAACTTATATTAGGAGAAGTTTTGTTAGTAGAGTTTTTTTTCAATAAATTTTTTCTGAGAATAATTTTTTTAAGAAGTCAGTTTACTGTTTGACTGTCATTTAAAAAAGAGTTTTTTTTGAAAGAGTTTCATACAGTAGACTATTTGACAATATAAAAATAAAAGACAATTTTAATTTTAACTATATTTTATTTTATAATAAAAATATTTATGCATATAAATAATATTTAAATTATATTAAACAATATGCAAAGTACAATATATTAATTATTATATAATTTTAAACCATATGAAACATAAATAAAAATATATCTAACCAGATCTTTTATATGAATTATAACATAAGTAAAACTAATATCAAAAATAAATATTAAAACATATTTAAATAAAGACAAATAATGGGTTTGCAAGATAAACGTGAAGATGAGTTTGTAAGTATTGTGGGAATTATGTGTAAAACATAAGGGCAAAAGAAACTTAAAAATAGACTCATTAATTAATCTGAAAAATCTACCTGAAAAAATCATTTGAGAGACTTTTTTTAGAAATTTCAAATTTGAGCTTCTTTAAAAGTTTTATTTTAGCTGCCAAAAAAGTTAAATATATTAAAGAAGTACTTTTTAATAGCTGAAGCAATATTTATTAAAGAAGCGTGGGCTTGGCTCAAGAGTGAAAAGTTTGATAGAATTGTTTTGGAGTCGGACTGTCTAAAAGTGATAAACAATCTTGTTAAGTCTTCCAATAATTTGTTAGAGGTTGGTGCAGTGTTTGTTGAGTGTTTATCACTTATAGCTCATTTCCAACATTTGTTCGTTCAATGGACTTCGCGGAGTGCTAATAAAGCCGCTCATTGTTAGCGAAGGTCGCTTTATTCCATACAAATCGTTTCGTTTGGGATAATATCCCTAGTAGCAGGGACGTCTGCCGAAATATTAAAAAAAGTTAATTTTTTTTAATTTTTAACTTTTTTCTATATAAAAATATAATTTTTAGGGTTTGGGCCCCCAAGATTTTAAAAAAATTTATTTTGGGCCCCCTATATGCATTGGCTGGCTACGTCCCTGCCTAGTAGTATTGTTTCTGCTGTTCGTTCTGATTCTTCCGGGTTTGTAATCAATTGTGAAAAAGCTTAGGTTCTGGTGTATAGGGTACAGCCTATTGGCTTTGGGTTTAATTGCTTCCTCTGGTTTTGATTTCTCATTTGCTTTAATGAATCTCTTTAGTTTTTTAAAAAAAGTACTTTGTTATTTTATAGTCAAACGTCCATTAAAAAAAAAGCTTTTGTGGTGGAAAAAAATGTTTATTGACCTTCCAAAGGCCCATTCAAACAATCACTTTATAAAGTTTAAACGGTTCAACAGATATTAAAGTTGAAAATTTTGAAATATGATTAAAGAAGATAGTCCTTGTCTACTGAAAATTTTGAAATTTTATTTAAAAAATTATTAAATAAAAATAATTAGTTTATTTTTATTTATAAAAACCAATAAATTGTCTTCGTTTTTCAAGCCGTATGTTTATCTAATACGACCAAGAGTACCAGACAGAACCAGGCATGGAGAATTGTACGAGACAAGTTAGGGGAATTTGAGAAGTAGTTTCATTTTAAGCCATTTTAGAAAATATTAAGGCACTGTTGCTCATGCTTTGAAGATGCTCTCTGACATTATTTGCTAGATAATATTCTTGTTTGATGCTCACCAATATTTAGAAAAATCATATACTTAGTTAAACCCGAGCTGAAAGAATCCCTCGAAAGAGAAAAACTACAAGAACCAAGTTCGGAAATAAATGTGACAATTCCAAGTTCTAATCTAAGCCCAAGTACAATCAGGCATATCAGATTTATGCAGTAACGATGATGTTGGTTGGTCCAGTACAATTCCTGGAAGGATGGGTCCTCCAATAATGAGCCCAATTTCGAGAAAGACAAGTACTAGAAAAATCCTATCCTGCCTCACCGTCACACTTCCCACGAGTTTCATCACACACAGACATGCAAAAACCTCGTGAAGTAGGAGTTCAGTTCACGCGTTACTCTGTCTAATTTTAAAGAAGCAAAGCACACGTTTCTCAAACCTCCAACACATCTATATATACATACAAACGTTGGTAGCTGGATAAAGAGAATACCAACTAAAAATGGCCGTTCTTAACCTTAACATCAACTACATAGTACTTGCAGTCTTCGCAATCTCTGTCATCTCCTCCATTTCCAGAGACAACTTGGTACTGGGCCAGGGATGTCAGGCCGACTTGAATCGACTCGCAAGTCAATGCGAAAGCTTCGTTCGGAAACAAGGTCCTGTGGTTGACCCATCACAAGCTTGTTGTGGTGTAGTGAGGTCTGTGGATGTTCCGTGCGTATGCAAGCTCATCACCAAGGACATTGAGAAGTTCATCGACCTGGGCAAAGTTGCTCATGTACTGGATTTCTGTGGCAAGCCCCTGCATGGCATGAAATGTGGTACGTAAACTACACTTTCCCAATCCTCAAGTTCATTTTGAAGTTTGTAAATAAATGTTAAAGGGTTTAATTACTCAGTGTGTGTGTGTATGTATATATATATCAACGAGTTTTGTTCTGTTTGTCTTGGCTTGCTTTGACAATTTATGGTTGTTTGTTCTGTTGGTTGCAGGTGAGATGGCTCCCACAGATCCATGAAGTTAGTTCAAATAAAGAGCTATTGTGAGATATGAGTCATGAAAAGAGTAAATTGTGTAAGAATTAAGAAATGGTGTCAATGTCATGGTTTTGGTTGGGAAGTTCAGTGACCAAAACCAATGAAGCAATAAATATATCTTCATAAGTGAACTCAACAGTTCAATGCTTGCAAGTATCTAGTCTTGAGAAACTAAATGTGACAGTAAAAACCCTCTGCACATAATAATTCATAAATTAAATAATTTAATAGATTCAGTAATACTGTACGTGATTTTTCTAAAATACTAAAATTAAATATTGTATTCTATATAATACAAATATAAACCTTTGGCAGGAAATTTTAAATTTTGAAAAACCGGAGAGTTTCAATAATATGTGATAAACAAGATTCGGAGAGTTTCAGTAATACGTGATCTTATCCTGATAATGAAATCAAATTTCACAAGTATTTTCATCATAAGAGTGTTTTTTTTTTGTAACTAAAATTGGAAGTTTCCAACTTTTCAGTCATTATTAGGCCACCAACTTCAACAGGTAACCGACTTCTTTGACATTTGCACCAACTCTTATACACGATGTTATGATATTTTAGGGAAATTTAATTTCCTTTTTATTTTAATAAATCTGTTCTTATTTAGGTATGACAATAGGTCGGCTCAATTCGATCCTTAAAACATGTAGTCTAAACTTGACTTTGTGATGTATGATCTAAATTCAAATAAGTCGTTTAAGACGACATCATTTTAAGAAAATTTTAAAAATGATGTTTTGATTATAAATTTCTTTAAATTTAGGATCAAATTATAGTCATTTTAATTAAATTTATTTGATATAAAATTGTTTTAACTAGGTAATTTGGGTTGTTTGGACTAGACTGACTCTTTAAACCAATGTTTTAAAAATCGGATTGAAAGTTAAACAGGTACGACATTAAGTTTAAGGTTTAACCGATATCAAACCGTCATAAAATCGGTTAAATATTGAATAAAATTAAAGAATTTAAAATATGATTAAAAGAGATTATACTTATCTATAATTTATGTCGGTTTGTAAAAATTATTAATTTACAAAAATTGATCGACTAATTAATAAACTGAACGATTTTAAACAATAAAATTTATTTAAAAAAATTTAACCCAAAAGTTAGATCTTTTCTAGAAGAACATTTCTAAGAAATCGGTTGATTGTCATTTAAAAACGAGCTTTTTGAAAGAGTTTCATACAGTAGACTATTTGACAATATAAAATAAAAGACAATTTTAATTTTAACTATATTTTATTTTGTAATAAAAATTATTTATGCATATAAATATTATTTAAATTATATTAAACAATATGGAAAGCACAATATTTTAATTATTATATAATTTTAAACCATATAAAACATAAATAAAAATATATCTAACCAAATATTTTATATAGATTACAACATAAGTAAAACTAATATCAAAAATAAATATTAAAACATATTTAAAAAAAGTCAAATAATGAGTTTGCAAGATAAACGTGAAGATGAGTTTGTGAGTATTGTGAGAATTATGTGTAAAACATAAGGACAAAAGATACTTAAAAATAGACACATTAATTAATATGAAATATCTACCTGAAAAAGTCATTTGAGAGGCTTTTTTGAGAAGCTCCAAATTTGAACTTCTTTAAAAGTTTTATTTTAACTGCCAAAAAAGTCAAATCTATTAAAGAAGTACTTTTTAATGGCTGAAGCAATCTCTATTAAAGAAGCGTTAGCTTGGCTCAATACTGAACATTTTGATAGAATTGTTCTGGAGTCGGACTGTCTAGAAGTGATAAACAATCTTGTTAAGTCTTACAGTAATTTGTTAGAGGTTGGTGCAGTGTTTGCTGAGTGTTTATCACTTATAGCTCATTTCCAACATTTGTTCGTTCAATGGACTTCGCGGAGTGCTAATAAAGTCGCTCATTTGTTAGCGAGGGTCGCTTTATTCCATGCAAACCGTTTCGTTTGGGATAATATCCCTAGTAGTATTGTTTCTGCTGTTCGTTCTGATTCTTCTGGGTTTGTAATCAATTATGAAGAAGCTTAGGTTCGGTTGTATAGGGTACAGCCTATTGGCTTTGGGTTTAGTTGCTTCCTCTGGTTTTGATTTCTCGTTTGCTTTAATGAATCTCTTTAGTTTAAAAAACAATACTTTGTCATTTTACAGTCAAACATCTATTTAAAAAAAAAGCTTTTGTGGTGGAGAAAAATGTTTATTGACCTTCCAAAGGGCATTCAAACAATCACTTTATAAAGTTTAAAAGGTTTAACAAATATTAAAATTGAAAATTTTGAAATATGATTAAAAAAGATAGTCTTTGTCTACTGAAAATTTTGAAGTTTTATTAAAAAATATTAAATAAAAAATAATTAGTTTATTTTTATTTATAAAAACCAATAAATTGTCTTCTTTTTTCAAGCCGTATGTTTATCTAATACGACCAAGAGTACCAAACAGAACCAGGCATGGAGAATTGTACAAGACAAGTTAGGGGAATTTGAGTAGTAGTTTCATTTTAAGCCATTTTAGAAAATATTAAGGCACTGTTGCTCATGCTTTGAAGTTGCTCTCTGACATTATTTGCTAGATAATATTCTTGTTTGATGCTCACCAATATTTAGAAAAATCATATACTTAGTTAAACCCGAGCTGAAAGAATCCCTCGAAAGAGAAAAACTACAAGAACCAAGTTCGGAAATAAATGTGACAATTCCAAGTTCTAATCTAAGCCTAAGTACAATCAGGCATATCAGATTTATGCAGTAACGATGATGTTGGTTGGTATGCCACTAGCTCAACATTGAGTCCCTCACAAGAAATCCACAAGTAAAGATTTGACAATTATAACAATAAAAATAATATTATATTATATTTTAATTATTTCTATATAATTATTATTATTATCTATATAATAATTAATTATAAAATAATTTAAATAATTCAAAGTTGTTAACAAGGCAATGAGCTAAGATTCTCCAAGAGCTCCGACCAATGACTCCAATGTAGTTTTGTCTTTTGTGTCTGCTTTTGGCATTTCGGACAACTGCCTTTTGTCCTGACACAAACGATAAATTACGTACCAATACCCCTTGGAGTTACAATATCGAGGCCTATTGGTTGCATTAATTATTGATCGCTAATTATATTAGGTGAATTGATTAATAAATTATATTAATTATTTATCATTTAATTTTTGATAAAATTAATTATTTAGTATTGACTGTTTACGTATAAAATGACATAAAAAAATTATAAGGGTACAAATATTATATATTTTAGTATTTCGTTAAATGTTCTTATAGTAATTTAGATTTTAGATATTTAATTCTACAAAAATTAAGTTTATAACTCTAATAAAAAATATAAAACATATAAAAATAATAATAATAACAATAACAACAAAATCTAATAATAATAATAATAATAACAACAAAATCTAAACTTGATTGCAGAGCACCGAGACTACTGCAATTTGTGACTAATCATGGGGGTGACTAAGTTCAAAACAACATAAATGATAGCGAAGAGCACCCAATAGTTGATGGTAGAATGGTAATTGTCAAACAGTTAATTCAATTGTTTGATCCAAAACACTCCACATCCGAAGCTTTTCACAAATTAGTTGATTGGGCTGAATCAGCCAACTCAACTAGTCAATAACTAAACAAATTAAATAGCTTCTTAATAAAGTTAATCAGTCAATTTTGGTCAATCAGTTAAAAAATAGCTAATCAGTCTATAACCAAACAGGGCCAAAGGAGTTTCGTTAGAACTCAAGAAATTTGTGTAGGCTTTTTTTGGTTTTTTTTTTCAAAATTTTCCAGCTGCTGCTGCATCAATTTTTTTTACCTAATGAATGTCATTTTTTAAATTTTAAATTTAAAAAGTTCCAGTTATGACAGGTTCAGTCGAGCTTCGAACTATCTAAACTTAATTGAACTCCAGTTTAGGCTGAGTGTCGCAACTCGAACTATTGTTTTGTGGGACTTTTTCTTGTTGCAAAGCAAGTTGCTCGAAAGGATCAAAACGAATTACTAATAAAATTTATTTGTTTTAAATTTTACCATTTAAAATTAAATAATAAAATCCATTTATTTAACGTATGTAAGTTTTAATTTTTATGTTTCTAATTCATTATCTTCTTTAGAATTAAACTTAAATGCGTCTTTTTATGATAATTAGAGAAGGCGATAAATTAAATTAAGTCGAAATCTAACATTAATTAATAATTTTAATTTAAATAATGTTTACAAGTTTTAGTTTATTCTTATTTTTAATTAATCATTTTTAAATTAAAATGAATTACATTTTTTATCATAATTAAGGATAATATTAAATTGAATTATGTTAAATTCAACTCTTTTCTTTAACTCAGGTTTAGACCTTTTGATTCAAAACTTTATCAAATTTCAATAAAAATCACGTAATTATAAGAATTGATGAACTCAAAATTGAGTTACTCGTGTGAGACCAAATAATTTTTTAAAAATATCTAAACTTTAATGAAATCAAAATTTTGGACGTTGACTCAGGCCGAGTCCGCCATTGAAAGCCATCAACTTTGAGGTAAGGAGGCGGTGTTTTGTACCATTGGGGCATGCTTGGGTTGCTATTGAGCTAGAGAACACTGCTGCTTGGCCAACTTCTCATTCCCATCAGCACTATTTACTGACAAAAGAACACGAACTGTGGATAGGTGGATGCTAAAGAACAAAAAGTTTTCTTGGGGAGTGAAGGAAACCAACGAATAGTTACGTACTATGGAGAGAAAATCTGGATGCCTTTGAATTTCAAGAAATTCCATATGCCCTCTGATCACTCCTAAGGACAAGAATACACTAATGACGACAAAAAAACAACTGTTTGTATTGTCGCTAACGCAGCCATGGATCCTTAAAACACAACTCCTTTAGTTCTCATCTTGCATGACCCTTTCTCTCATACCTCTTAATCCATAGTATTCATCAGGGTGGGTCTCTGTTTGTGCTTAGCAAGTTCGGGTGTTCATTACTTTTTACAGCTGAGTTTGTAAATTGGTGGACGTTCTCCGGTAATTCCTCGTTTTCGCTTTCTGATTATGTTCTACGAGTTGTTTGTTTTGTGATGATAGTTGCTGTTCGAAGTTGCTTTTGAGTTGTTAAGAAGATTGTTCTCTGTTTTTGTGATGATAGTTGCTGTTCTTTTGTACCCTTTTTTCTTTTCTTGGTTTCTTTTTGTTTGGTTGCACAGAAACTGCTGGGGAAAAGGATACTACGAGGTTGTATTGGAGTCTCCTATCAAGAAAAGCTTTAAGATGGATGGTCTGAAAGAACAGATGGGATTTGTTTTATGTAGTTATTTGATTCATGCAATTCTCAGTATCATGTTTCTGAAGATTAAGAGCTAAAAAGGGGTTCTTTATTAACTTTAGATCTTCTGTTTGTGAACTACTATGCACCCTTAGATCTCTATTTGTTTAGCTCTAGTAGGACCAATTACTCAAATTTGATCTGATTCAGGGCTAATGTTTGTTTTTTTTACCAGGGTATTGATTCCTGGATCTCATCATTAATGGTGGAAAATGATGCAGGGAGACGGATCATCATCTGTGACTTCATCATCACCTTTTCAGTTCTTTCCCTGGTTTTCACCTTCTCCAGGATTATCACCCTATCCATGGCTAAGGGAGCTACAATCTGAAGAAAGGGGTTTGTATTTGATCCGTCTTCTTGGTGCTTGTGCCAACCATGTTGCTTCGGGAAGTATTCAGGATGCTAATATTGGGCTAGAGCATATGTCTCAGCTTGCGTCTCCTGACGGTGATACAGTGCAACGGATCGCTGCGTATTTCACGGAGGCACTCGCAGATCGTCTGCTTAAAGGTTGGCCTGGTTTGCACAAAGCCCTGAACTCGACCAAACTATGTTTGGTATCTGAACAAATTCTTGTTCGAAGATTGTTCTTTGAGCTATGCCCATTTCTCAAGGTCACGTATGTGATCACAAATCAGGCAATTGTAGAAGCAATGGAAGGGGAGAAAATGGTTCATATTATTGATCTAAATGCATTTGAGCCTGCACAATGGGTTCATCTTCTTCAACTACTATACGCAAGATCAGAAGGGCCACCACATCTGAGAATTACAGGTATCCACCAACAAAAGGAGGTCTTGGACCAAATGGCTATTCGATTGACAGAAGAAGCTGAGAAGTTGAACATCCCATTCCAGTTCACTCCTGTAGTGAGTAAATTGGAGAATCTTGATCCTGAAAGTTTGCGTGTTAAAAGCGGTGAAGCTCTAGCGGTCATTTCTGTACTCAAGCTTCATGCACTCTTGGCATGCGACAACGACATGTTTAACATGAAATCACCATCTGCAACAAGTTTCCAAGGTTCTAAACCCACCAAGATGAATCCAAGCCATCGAAGTTTAGGTGATTGGTTGAAGAAAGATAAGTTTCATCTTTACAACCCAAGTCCTGATTCAGCTTTATCACCATTATCTCTACCTCCTTCTCCAAAGATGGACAAATTTCTGACTGCAATTCGGGGTCTTTCTCCGAAGTTGATGGTTATAACTGAGCAGGAATCAGATCATAATGGATTTACTTTAATGGAGAGGGTCAAAGAAGCTTTTAACTTTTATGCTGCACTTTTTGACTGCTTGGAGTCTACAGTGTCAAGAACATCTGAAGAGCGACAGAAAGTTGAGAAGATGATATTTGGAGAAGAGATTAAGAACATAATCTCATGTGAGGGAAATGACAGAAAGGAGAGGCATGAGAAGTTGGAGAAATGGATTCTGAGGCTTGAGTTGGCTGGATTTGGGAAGCTTCCTCTGAGTTTCCATGGTATGTTTCAAGCTAACAGGATTCTGCAGAGCGACGGATATGATGGTTACAATGTCAAACCAGAGAATGGATGCGTGGTAATTTGCAGGAAAGATAGACCCCTTTTCTCTGTTTCAGCATGGAGATTTTGGAGGTTCGACTAAGAGATCATCAATGGTATGAGGTATGTGCTTTGTTTTCTTTTTAAACTTTTTCCCATTTCCCTGTAAAAGGATAAAGGTTGTGCTTGGTTAGTTGGTAAGAGGAGAGACGGATAAGTATGAAATGAAAAATAATTTTTTTTTTTTTTTGTTGAGGAAGGTAGCTTATATTTTTATTTATAATTTTTGGATATTGCTCTATTTTTATTTGTAATCAGAGTTATTCTTCTAATATTATTTGTTTTTTAATATTGTAGCTTTATTACTATTATTTATTTCTACCCTATGACTCAAAACAATACTTAATTTTTTCAGGTTTAGTAAAGTTTGGTATTCTTTAACTAATAATAATATTAATTAATAATTAAAATATAATTCATTCATTAATTAAAATATTGTAATTAATTAATTAATTAATTTAAATATAGTTAATTACAATATAATTAACTGATTAATTACATTATATTGCAATTAATTAAAATATAATTAAATAATTAGAATATAATTTATTCATTAATTAAATTTAATCAATTACATTATTTTAATTAACTAATTATTGTTATTAATTAATTATATCAATATGGTAATCATTCATGTCCCCCAACCCCCTTTAATGTTAGCTTTAAGCTAGAATTGCACAGTGGTTCACTGAAACGAGGAAGCTGTTCCGTTTTTACACAGCCACACAATAAACAAGAACTAGAAGGCCTGGCTCGGCAGTCGGCACGAAGTTAACGGACAAAGTCCGAATCCGGAATTCGGCCGGGCAGGCAACCCCTAACTAGAACAAAAATCTAAAAGAGCTAGTACTGCAGATAGATTTTTAGCTTAATCAGAAGTGCAGGACAGTGACATTGTACTCGACTATGGCCACTCCCGAGCTGGGAGCAAACGAAAACGTTTTAGCCAATGCATAGCCTCGAGCATATCTAAAAACACCACTCCCACCAACTACTGGCATTTCCCTAATATTCTCAAGCACTAAATTGCGTCCAAGAATGCTCAAGGTACTGCCATTGTAGATACCTTCTAAGAATGCAAAATTCAACACCATAAGCAACCCAAATTGATGCTGAGAAGCCACAGCATAGATGCCTTGTGCTCTTCCTACAACCTTGGAACTAGGCTCTGGTCCTTCCGTCAACGGATCATCCATGACAAAGGTGCTGCCAAAACTACCTGCGGTAGTGTTTGGTCCTCTAGCAATTAGCGTAGCTGTTGGGTTCTTGCCACCTAGTTTGTCATGGAAGTAGAAATGAAGGTGGGTTGTTTTCTCCATGCGGTTTGTGATAGTTACAAGAGACTGATCAGAGAACATGCCATTGATTCTGATGAAACATGTAGAGAAGACGATGAGATACAAAAAGAACAGAGTGAGAGTTTTAAAAGAATCCATTGGAGTCCAGTCCTCTAGCTGAGCTTGCTTTTGTGATTGATGGTAGAGCGGAAGAGGTTATTTATAGGATGTGAGGAGTGTTTTTGATGATGCAAAGATCAATTATTACAGGAGTGCCTGACATTCCAACATAAGTTGAAAACAAACTGAAACAGAAATGATCGTTTGTGCCAGACTATGATTCTTTGGTTTCTATACAGAGCAAAGGTGGTATAAGTCGAACTCATAATCATGAAGATGCAATGTTGCCAAAAGTTCGTGAAAGGCTCAGACATGCTCGCGTGCCTGCTCATCTCAGTTCCTTTAACCAAAAGCGTTGGTTATTGCACTTTGGATGAGTGGAGAATAGACACAGAACTGGTAAAATGAAAGTAGGAATAGCACGGGTTAGGTCCAAGCCTCGTAGGACTCCAGTTCGAGTTCAGTTCTTTTTATATAAATCTGATTATCAGATTAAATTTAGAAAATTAATACTCTTCAAATATGATTTAAATTTTACAAGTAACAATTCATAAATTATAATAGTTATAAATTCAACTAGTAATTACTGATCAGTAGTGTGAGACATAGACATTATATTCAACCACAGCATCTCCTGTTTTCATGTCAAGTTTAACCGTATGTGCCAATGCATATCCCCGAGCAAGCCTGAACAGCCCACTTCCTCCAACAATGGGCATTTCTCTGGAGTCATCGAGTACATGGTTCCTTCCAAGAATGCTAATGCTACTTCCATTGTACTTGCCCTCAGTGAACACGTAATTCATGACCATTAACAAGGACAGTTCATGTTGTGCAGACACTCCGTACATACCTTGAGCTCTTCCAATGATCTTGGAACCAAGTTCAGGACCTTCAGTCAACAGATCGTCTGTCATCATGGTATCGCCAAAGCCTGTACCTGAGCTCTCGGGTGGTCCGGCTATTCGAACAACTGTTGAATCTTTGCCGCTAACAACGTCGTGGAAATAGAAATGGAGGTGTGTTGTCTTCTCCACGAGCTTCATGGATATGGCTTCCGTTAGCTCTTCGTAGAATGGGAAAAACTGATAATGTGAAGGAAAGAACAAAGAGAGCACTGTAGGTAGAAGATGAAACCATTTTTTTTCCTTGAAACTATCAACTACTGATTTCTCCTACTGAAGGGTCGGCATATATTGGGAGTTTATTGCTATATCTTCAAGAAAGATTCTTCTTTTTCTTCAGTGGTCATCACCACTTGAGGGTTTTAAATTATGGACGCTGGGAGCTAGAAAAGTTATCTTTCCTTCAAAGGAACAATCACATTTCTTCCCTTTGTATAAGTTACGTTTTGGCCCTTCAACTTGCAGCCGCCGACAACAGTTGGAGAGAAAACTCCGTGAGTGAGCAAGGAAGGTTTGGTGCATCTTTCAAAAAAAAAAAAAAAAAGCTACGTTTGGTGCCGTTTTGACGTTAGAAACAGGCCTAATTTGACCGAATTTAAACTTAGGCATTTAGGTTCGATTGGGTCTAAATTCGAACTTGATAATATTTTTTCAACTCTTATAAACTTACGTATTTAGGTTCGATTTAACCCCTTTTTTTTCCAGTTTTTAACTTTTTAGTTATATTTATTTTAATAATTCTTATTATTAAAAATCGATTAATTTATTAATTATTAATTGATCAATTTTGTAAATTAGATCAATTAATTAATAAGTTTTTGTAAATAAAAATAAATCAATTATTTTTAAATAACAATTTATTTTTTCAATTGAACTTCCAGTTCTTCGACAAGTAAAGACAATCTCGTTCAATCATATTTTAAATTTTTTAATTTTATTTAATATTTAACTAATTTTATGATGATCTAATTCTGATAAATTTTTTAAATCTTAAACTTTTTATCTTACTGATTTACAAAATTGAAAACAATTTCAGTTTCAAACCACAATTCATTGCCAACCTTGTTAAAGAGCAAACGTTCACTTAATATTGATTTTCTATTGAAAGTGAAAAGATAAAAAAGATTAAGAATATCAATTTTAGCCCGGCCCGATTTTAGCCCGAGTTGATCGGGTCACAGGACAAAAATGGTTGGCCCAATCGGGTCACGGGCCTGGACTGTTATTATTCAAATACGTACTAATAAATTATTAATTACATATAATTTAATTTTAGAGAGATTTTTGATTAAAAAGTAATTAAAAGAAGATTAATAATAAATTTTATTACTTTATTATTATTGAAATAAGAACGAATTAATAAAAAAAATAGTTTACATAATCGTTAAAATGAGAATGAATTATTAATCTGCAGACTCTCTCCTAACAATCAAATACTAAAGCTGCATAGATTAGCTCATTCCAAGTATCAGGAAGTCCAGCAATACACCAATGAGTGCAATCCATGCCCCTGAAGGCATTGTAAGAGCCAGGATGTGCATCTTTTCTTAGCTGTGAGAGAGTTGTTATGTTCAACAAATGGACTGGTTTCTGTATTTTACTTAACACATCTTCCAGTACACTCAATGCCAACGGTGAACCATCAGGGTATACGGATCCACTGATAGGTTGAGTCTCGTTTCCACAGTTCGTCACTCCTGTTTCATTCCACTCGTTGCCACTGTCATGAAACATGTGTTAGGAATTTTAGACCTTCCAAACCCACACCCAAGGATATTTAATAGATAAAAATATCAGAAAATAATAACACAAGAGAATTTACGTGGAAACTCCCAAACCGGAGAAAAACCACGGGCACCGAGA
>JAOQMR010000009.1:22876247-22903768 GCA_027563865.1 Erythroxylum pelleterianum | reverse complement strand
TTATATAGGTAAGAGCTTGGCCTCAATTGTTGTCCCCAACCAATATGGGACAACAAAGGAGCCAAAAAACCCAACAACATGAACTATAAAATTCATCAAAAATGGAACCTCAACCTAAATCCTAGTCTAATATCTACTTAATTATGAAACTTGGGAATCATATTTGGGTGTTAAGTGATGGAGATTACTTGTAATGAGAAGGAGAAATTCCCTGGAAAAAGACTCTAGTTTTGCTTGGATCAACATCAGAATCAACCCACTTGGCCCATGTTGTTAAACCTTTGCGAAATGCAACCATTCGATCCATGTCTTTGGCTATGGTGTCACCTTCTTGGACATAGTCCCATCTGAAATTTGGAAAAGCCCAATTTTCTGAATCATATGCAAGTACATCAAGCTTTATATGTCTTCAGTTTTTGAAGGTTTTTAGGAGCTCTTACGGTTGTTTGGATCCACTGCGGTACCACCAAAGCCAAGTGTTGAATATCAAAACGTCAATGTCCTTCCATACGACTCCATTTTTAAGGGAGTCGAGCTTTAAAACCCTGCCAATCTCTTCCTCTTCAATGTCTACCAAGTAATGGCTTAAGAACATCATTACTGAAACCTCGTAATCCTGACAACATTAAATCATAGTCGTGTCAGGACATGTATACTTCTGTAATTCTTCTCATGTTTGTGTCAGAAACTAACTTACCTGAAACTTCACTGTAACTGTAGAGTTATCGGTCGTGCTGGTGATAGTGGAATCAGGCACAGCCGCATGAAGCAAACATAACAAGGATTCGAAATGATTAACACTTACAGAGTCCCCAATGAACATAATCTTCTTGCCCTTTAATCTTTCTAGGAAATCCTGACCATTGAACCTGCAAAACATTAAGCGTAAGTCACCACAGGAAAACAGTTCAAGATTCCTATCCTATGCACCGAAAAGCAGAGTCTGTGAAGTTATGGTCAGGGACAGAAGATCTATCATGGATTATTTCTAAACATTCCAAGATCCATCATTAACACATGCCCATAATTACAGATAGAGAAATCGTGAAAGTAATGATTGGTAGGTGGGGGCCAGAGCCATACAGCTCAAAAGCACAGCAGATCCTGAGAAAAAGAAAAGCATGAAACAACAGCCAGAAATAAAGAACCACCGATCCGTCACGCTGATCACAGGAAAAGTAAAGAAAAATACAGCATCTTTTCTCTAATATCTAAAAAGTGGCCTAAAACAAGCTCGTGTGAGCACTAAATGACTAGCAGAAGCTTGAACATGAGAAGATTAAGTCATGCATATGGCCACAAAAACCTGGAAAGAAAAACGAAAGAAGAGTTGGACTTTACCTTGGCAAGTCGCATCCTATAGGTTCCCATCTATATTGGAGATAGAGATGATCAGGACGACCGTACTTTAAGCAATCATATTCCTTGCGAATAAAAGGGCAAGTCGCTGACTCATAGAGAGGGGATGATATTGGATCATAGACCCAGCTTCCCTGATAAAGGTTACACATGTTGTTTCTGGGTATTCTCCAGGAGATGACATTGTTCAAGTTGGCTTGCACACAGAGAAACGAGGATGACACAAGGATGGAAATGGAGAGGACAAGACAAGATCTTTTAGTTCCAAATTCCATTCCTAGAATGATAGGAAGACCATTTGAAAGGTTTATGTTTAAAAGCAGGAGGGAGATAGTATATATCTATATATAGATGCGGCAATCTGGATAAGATGTTCTGATGTTACACGCGCATGGCAAAGATTATAAGCAACACTGGGAGCTCCACTACGCTTCATTTTGCTTATCGTCTGAAGGAACTGACTTGCAAATTTTCCTTTAATGGCTGCAGTTTATCAGCTTTTTTTATCACTTTTCACAAGTGCGTTTCTTGTGAACCTGGAGTTGAGAGAAACCGATTGAAGTATAAAACTAGTGCAAATGATAAAACTACTTATCAGACCTTTACATGGCAGACTAAATTAAAATTGCTAAAGGAGTAAAACATTAGGCATGGAGCCAAGTTCCTTACACATGCAATTAGGAATCACAACTTCGGCTTAATCCAGTTTAATCTAAAATCAACGAAATATGTTCGAGTTCATCAATTTTTAAATAAATTATAATTTAAACTTACACTACGAAATGACGTTAATTTAATTTAATTTTTAAAATTGTAATTTAATTATGACATTTAATATAAAAAGCTGATTAAAAAATAGAAGTTCAATTCAGTGATTAAGGCATTTACTTCTTACTACGTATTCATATCATTTAGGTCATTATCTTCATAATTAAATAGGCAAATTTAGACTTTAAATTATAAAAATTATAATATTTGATTCTCAAAATTATTGAGAAATAATTTAATTAATTTGTGTATATCATTGAACAACACAGTTGACCAACAGATACGGATTTCTTATTTAAAGTGTAAACTTGGAGCATGTCCTGTCATAAAGTGATTATTTAAATGATTAGAAAAGGAAAGAAATCCTGAATCCTCGACTTGTGCCATTCTGCATTATGGGGTTGGTGATGTCATATGAAATCTTGTGTAATCGCACGTCAAATCTCCTTATTCTATTTCAATCTTATTTTATTAAATTTCATCTATATATATAAGATTCACTTATACGTGTGAACGTAATTTAATAAAATTCTACATAAATGTGTAAATAATATTTACAGAACAAGAGATCTGATCGGTGTACCGAATAATAAGCATGATAAAAATCAATGAAATAGAATTGTAATTGGGTTACCAAATCTAGAGTTTATGATTTTTGATAGCTGGATTGTAATAATTTAAATTTTAAGATCTGGAATTAATAAGTAAATTTTGAATTGATTAATGTTTTAAGTTAAGTAAGATTTAAATTTAAAAAAATTAAAATTTGAATCTAAATTCAAACTTAATTTATCCTGAAATTTAAAGAAAAAAAGTAGATTTTGTATCGTTCGAATTCAATTTAACCTAAAATCTAAAAATTAAGTTTGAAACTTAGTCGAATTTAAGTCTTAACTCGATAACTTAAACTCGATCAAATTTTAATTTAAATTTAGGCTTATTTAGAAATTTCAAGACGAACCTAATCCTATACTTCCAATTTGATTATAAAGTATAGTTGGTCAAAATAAAAGAATGTATTAGATTTATTAATAGTAATTAATTTGAATTTATTACTTAATCTACTCAAAACGTATAATTTGTGAGTTATTACATTGCGGATATTATTAATATAAAAATAAAAATTATATTAATTTGTTTAATATAATTATTTTTTATTATACTCTGTTCAAGATCCAGGAGCTATATATTGACTCTAAACTCCATAAGTACACTATATAATTATTTTTTATTATACTCTGTTCAAGATCCAGGAGCTATATATTGACTCTAAACTCCATAAGTACACTATCGATTTGTAATATCAGTAACAAAGGAGAGTAACTACTACTCTGCCATGGAAATGATAAAAAGAATTAGATATTGCTAATTACAATTTCTATTACTTGGAGAGAAAAGGGTCTAGCTTAGATTCTTTCCCTGTACGGCAATTATAAGTACTATGAAAATTGGAAAAACAAGAAAGGTAATATAAGGAATAACTTGACTCATCAGATCGTCTTCAACTGGGTTTGGAGCCTGCCCTCCTGAGTACTTCATTTTGTCTTCAACAAAAGCCTCAAAGTAGTTCTGGTAGCCAGTGCTTTCAGGTGAAAAGTTTGAGCCAGTCATCTTCATCATTTCCATGGCCTATCAACAGAAATTATTTCAGTAATTATAGATATGGAGTCAGACAGATAGAATGGCGAATTATGAGATAATGAACTCCTGAGCAGAGAGAAGAAATTAGTAGGCTTGAACAGCCTCGAGAAAGAAAATCCTGGTACCTGGAAACTAAACATAAGTTGTGATGCTTTCTTGCTCACTTTTGGATTTGGGTGAGACTGGAGTTTCTCATACATAGTTTGAGCCTCATCTGTTCTGTCAGTTTTTGAGTATTTTTAGCAACCCTTGTTCACTCTAGGTCTTGACAAGGTAAATGGGGTTCAAAATCAAAGCAATCTGAATGGTTTCAAACACTGAAGTATCTAACAGAATAAGCATAGATTTATCTACCTCCTAAGTGAATCTTGACAGATAGACCATTGCAAAGCAGCCAATCCATGAAGCTCACTCTGCAGAAAACAAAGTGTGCATAATGTCAGAAAAGCTGACCTTAAACTGAACAAACCAGGATAATGAAAGTCCTCTGACAAGAATTTTTAAAGAAGCAGCTGACATTGCATCATAAGAAAAGTTACCTGAAACGTCAACTTCTCCATAACCTTTTCGTAATAAACTAATGCTTCATTGAGCTTCCCAGAATCCATCAAGGAATCACCATCTTTCAAGATCTACAATCCTCAAGAACATGTTATTAGAGAAAATGTTAAGAACATTGGTATATGGACCTACAGGAGAAGCTAAACATGTGGAGAAAACACCATTATCATCTGATAAAATATCGGAGGTCCCAGAGTTACCATCTTATGCATAGGAACCAGTCTCAACAGATCCAAGTTGAAGTTGCATGCTACTATCACACAATTGCTACCTATATGCCTATTAATGACTTTAATCTACCATGCTTAGATATGTATCACTAAAGAAATTTCTTAATTTTTCTTTTTAAGATTAGAATTTGTGTGAAGTTCCATCAAGCTTTGAAGCTGCAACAACATATAAAAGTAAATGCCAACTTTTATTTCTCCAATGTTTTTTTCTTCATGTGTAGTGAAAGAAGGACAAAAGAAAATTTACCTTCTCACACTCGTATTTCAGCTTTGGATCAATAGTTAAGCCCATTTTCTGCCTGTATGCTGCAATTAATTCTCGTGTTTGTTTGTCTTTAGCAGCTCTTTCTTCTGCAGTTTCAAGCACATCACCAGGGCGAATAGTTTTTCCACCGCCAAACTTAGCACCCAAACAATTATAGTTAGATGTAGAATTTTTATCATGAGCTTGCCTACTAAAACATTGAGGAACAATCTGTATAAAGTTGAAATGAAGATTTCTATTTATGTAAAAGAATTTAAGATTTTAATCTATTTGAATGCTCAAAGCCCATATAAACCAGTTGGAACACTATATGCAGTTAGCCACTAAACCAGAAACAGAAAGCTGAAAATCTCTACTGTTATGTAATACAAGTTTTTAAGTTCACACACACTCGTCCTTTAAATGCTGAATTCAACTTCGTAAAATTACTTCTTTACAAAGTTATCCGACAAGGAAGCAACTAGTTTAAGTATTGGTAAGTGATTAACTTTCAGAAAACAACTAAAGTATCTGTTTGAACTTACAGTTTTGGAAATGTTTCCAGGTCTTGGAAAGACCCCCCATGAAGTAACCTTTGGCTTGTAGAGATCTGGATTATCTTCTTGGCTAGGCTTAGCACTTGATGTCTTGGTGTCATCAAACTTGCTGGTATCTCCAACAATTATCTCCACATCAGGCATGTCTCCTTCTGGAAAAGGGTCTGTGATTGGAACCAACCCAGCTGGGAGTCCCCTTCCTTCTTTCTTATCAGCAAAGTTAAGCCCCACAAAATCAATGCTTGAAATCGATAGTTTTCCATTCTTGGCAGCGCCTTTATCCACTGAGCCGAGTCCTAAGCTTCCCATGTTGCCTTCATTTGATCAAGAATATACATATGCATGTTTCACAAGGTTATTCACTTTCCTTTCCACAAACCAAAGTAATATAATGCTTTCTTTAACCTTTTATACAGTAAAATCGCCTCAATTCACCCAATTTCATCATATCTGGGATGTGATATGATTACGAAGAATGAACTGGATATGGATAGTTCTGATAAGTCCATTTTTTTATTTATTTCATCTATTTCACGATCGGAACGACACATTCAAGAAATGATTTTTGGTACTTCCTCTTATCCTTCAATCATTTCAAGAATTAGAGCGGAAACAAAATGTCATGGGTGGCAAGGATGTGAAGATCTCAACATATAAGTCTGAAGTTGATGAAAAGGAATTCAGATCCTATCAAAAAACAGAGATAGGACGTGAATCATGACCATCTAACAAAGAACAATATAGAGGTAATTGATCAGACTGTCTCATTTTCTATGCTCTTAAAATCAGTATCGCATTCCATCGTACTTTATAGCAATTCAGATTCACAAATGAATCCATTCACGAAGAAATCAAATAAGATAAAAGTATGAAATTAAAAACAAGAATTTTCCAACGAATTACCTGCGTTTACCTCACTCCCCGTAACGCTCTGCACACCACCACCATCATCACCTCCTTTATTTTTCTTGTACTCACTTGCCTTTTCCATAGCTGCCTTAACCGAAGCTGGAACTTCCTTACTGCTTCCATTGTTCTCACTTATGGAAACACCAGATTCTGCAACTGGGTTTTCCCCAAGTTTCAAACTTTTGCCCGTTTCCACCGTTTTCTTATACTCTTTAGCTTTCTCAAATGCGAGCCTGACGGGGTCAACTGGACCAGAATCAGCCTCTGCGGTGGTTTCTGGAAGGTTTTGTGAACTGGGCTGTGAAGATTCTCCGTTGGATGAGTTCACAGAGAATGAGACTTTGAATGGACAGGTTTTGAAGCGAAAGAGGGTCGAGATCGTCGAGCGATTCTCGGGGAGAGAAGAGAGACACGAGTACTGAAGTTGAAGAGACACCATAGTTGTTTGTCCTAAAACACTTAATTTGAAGCTACGATGATAGGTCTGAAACGAAAGCGGGCGTGACTCTTGCCGCCTGGGGCTTGCCGTTGAATTACAGTTAGATAAGGGTAGTTAACGGCTGTTTGTTTTATCCTTTCCTTAGTATCTTTTTGGATCTAGGCCCTAAGGTAATGTATAAATCGTCCTCACTAGTTGGCCCAACACTAGAGATCGCGGAAGAAAATGTTGTTCAAATTATTGATTTTTAAGTAGGGATAGGCTTTGCAATGGGCAGCTTGAATTGGATCTGCCCTCGCCTAAGGTATTGACTCCATTAAAGCTCATCTAAGAGTTACATAAAGACACATTAATAGCATACTCATTAGTGTTATCATTCATATTTAATAATACTTATCACCTGTTATCGTATGTCATTTGTTTGTAGTAAGTTTGCGAATTATTTTGGATGTAATTCTCTCATCCCCTCTCCCTAGTGTGTTTGTACAATTTGCGTAGACACTTGAAATTACGTCACGCTTCTGTTTGATGAGATCTTTGAGAAAGATTCCATTTAAAGCTTTGGAGGTTGCTTTAAGTTCGTGCGTTGTTCAGTTTTGATGATCTAGATTCTTCATGAAATAGGTACGAAATGGAGTTGATTTAGAGTTGAGTTTTGTAAAGAGTATAAGATTAAAGAGGTAATAATAAATTTTTTATTGAATTGATGATTGATTTACAAAATGTGCAGGATATATATAGAAGTTTACAAACTGGAATAAGTTGAGATATTCCTAAATTATAGAAAAAAATAGATAGTAGTAATAACTGAGTAAAAAAAGACTTAGGGCCCGTTTAGTTGAGTTTTTATCAGTAGAGCTTTTGTCAGTATAATTTTTCTGAGAAGAGCTTTTTTTAAAGTCAATTGACTGTTTAGCTGTCAATTAAAAAAATAGCTTTTTAAAAAGAGCTTCATACAGTAGACTGTTTGGCAACATAAAAATAAAAAGTACTTTTATTAATTTTAACTATGTTGTATTTTATAATAAAATTATTTATGCTAAATAATTTTTAAAGTATACTAAACAATATGCAAAGTACCATATTGTAGGAAATTTTAGATAACCATCTTCTTGGAAATAATTTAAAGAGATGTTTCATTTTCTTATAGGAAATAAAATTAATATGAAAATAAGTATTAAAACATGTAAAAAAATTAAATAATATTATAATCCCAAAATAAATATTCAAGCTGAAATAGTTAAATGCATAATAAACTATGCATTTTATCGTAATACAAGAAGATTTGCAATATGTTCCCTCGCATCATTCATCTCATTATTGAATAACATCAACGCAGACCTTCTGCGTTGAAGGCAGACGTCAACGCAGAAAAATAAATTTTTAGGACAAACGAAAAATATAAAGAAGAATAACTATACTGAGAAGATGAGAGTGATTGATGAGCAACAGAAGTCGGCTAGTGGTACAGAAGAAACAGAACAGACGGTATTTGAGGTTTTGTTTAAGTAAGTGACGAAAAGTGACAGAAAAAATAGCTTCCAAAAAAAGTTAAAATTTGGGGCTTTTCTGAAAAACTTCAAATTTTAGCTTTTGAAAAAACTGTATTTGAGCTTTTAAAGAAGCTATTTCTACTTCAAAAGTGCTTTTGAAATTTACAACCAAACACCTACTTTTTCCTTAAAATAGCTTTTGCGGTAGACAAAAGTGCTTTTGGATCCTCCAAAAGCTGAACCAAACAGGCACTTAGTATCTTTCGATGCTGAAGACATAATCCACGCCTACAAAATCGTTCTAACATGCCCCTGCAAGATTGTGCTTCCATTGTGGATGCCAATCTTGGACCCGTGTAACAGAGATTGCTTTTTTGATATAGCTTTTGTGAGAGAGTCAACAAGTTGGTCACTTGTATAAACATGAGAAACTTTCAATTGTTGTTGCAGAACTTGATTTCTCACAAAGTGAAAGTCTAGTACGATGTGTTTCATATGGGAGTGAAAGACAGGATGGCGATATAAATAAGTGGCACCAATGTTGTCGCAGTAAATTGAAGAGACAGGTTGATAGACTTCTTGCGAAAGGTTAGTAGTATAATTAAGTTCAGCAACGATATTTGCAATGGATCAATATTTGGCTACAGTTGACTTTAAACAATGGTTTTTTGTTTTTTGGAAAACCAGCTGATAGGGGAGCTTCTAATAAAGACAACATAAATAGAACTGGATGTAAGATCATCTGAATTACCAGCCCAGTCAGAATATGAAAGTGCATATACATATGTATTTGCAGTTTTTCTTAGGTGGATTCCATGTTGTAGGGTACCTTTGAGATATTAGAGGGTTTGTTTGACGGTTGTCCAACGTATAGAGAGGGATTGTGCATAAATTAAGATAGTTTATTTATGGGGAAAGAAATATCAGGTCGAGTAAGAGAAAAGTATTGAAGTGAGCCAATAATTTGTCGAAATTGTGTTGCATCAATTTTTGGAGTGCCATCATGTAGCTTTATGCTAGTTTTGTTGGATATGGGAGTTGTAACTGGTTTAGCATCAAGCATATGCGCTTTGGAAAGGATGTCATTGATGTATTTGTGTTGAGACAAAAAGAGTCCCTGGGATGTTCTTTTAGCTTCGATCCCTAGGAAGTAGTGAAGAGGGCTCAAGTTTTTTAAAGAGAATCTAGAAGAGACGGTTGTAATAAATTGGTGGACTATGTGGGGTTATTACTAGTGATAATAATATCATCGACATAGACTAGAAAATAAATGAGAACAAAACCATTATGAAATATGAACAAGGAATTATCAGAGATTGAATTATGAAACTTTTTTTAAAGAAGATAGGATTGTAATTCATGATACCAGGCTCTTGGTGTTTGGCGTAGGCCATAGATGACTTTGTTTAACTGACACACATGATCTGGATATTCTTTGTTTTGAAAACTAGGAGGTTGCTATATAAAAACAATGTCAGTTAGCGTACCTTGGAGGAATGCATTTTTAACATTGAGTTGACATAATTCCTAACCACGATTAACAACCAAAGTGAGAATTGCACAAATTATGGTCAGTTTAACAATGAGACTGAATATTTTAGTGAAGTCAACACTTAGGCATTGGTGAAAGCCTTTGGCAACAAGGTGAGCTTTGTAACGAGATATATAACCATTTAGGTTGGTTTTGATTCTAAAAATCAACTTGCAACCAACGATATTTTTGGTAAGATTGGGAGGAACAAGTTTTTAGGTGTTATTTATGATTAGTGCATTATATTTTGCATTTAAAGTATCACAACATTGAGGATGTTAAAGAGATTGCTTGACTGTGGTGGGTTCAAGTAAAAGGGAGGGTTTTTTTAGGTGAGTAGATTAAGTATTCGACGAGGCTTCAAATTTCTTGTTTTGGACTTGGTGATAATGACACAGGAGTATTGATGAGGAAGTGTAATTGTAGTATAATGCGAAGATGGGTACATGATGTAAAGGTGATGAGGTTTGAACTGTGGTTAGTGGCAAGTTGTCAATAGGGGTAAGAGATTTAATAAAGGTAGGAAAAAGTGATGTATTTACTTGTTGTCGGAAACTAAGATTGGGTATGACTAATTTTTGTGGTTGTGGGTTAGTGGTTGTTTGAATGATGGACAATATTGGTAACGTGTCAGGTGATTGAGAATTAGAAGGATAATTGGGGTTAAGGGGTGGAAGTGGGTCCTTAGGTATAGGTATCAATATAGGATACCATATGAACAATTATTGGTGAGGTGGTTGTGTAGTACTTGTTTGTGAAGATTTAAAAGGAAATATTTGTTCACAAAATATTACATGCCTTGATATATGGGTGGAATTTGTTGATGGGTCATGATAGATATATGTGTTATGTGGTATGGAGTAGCCAAGGAAGATACAGGGTTTGGATCGTGTGTGAAGTTTTGTAGGAGCATAAGGACTTAAGTATGGGTAGCACAATCAAACAAAGGCCCTGAGTTTGTCATAGTTGGGTAGTTGGTGAAATAATTGTTCATAGGGAGATTTAAACTGAAGAACAGAAGTGGGCATGCGGTTGATCAGGTATACAATTGTTTGGAAGGTAGTAATCTAATATTTGATGGTCAAGGAAGCACAGTGAAAAAGAGCAAGTATTGTTTCAACAACATGGCAATGCTTACGCTTAACTTTACCAATAAGCTGAGGAGTATAAGGTGGGGATTACAGATGTTGAATTCCAGATTGAGAAAGTGTATGAGTTAGGCCTTTGTACTCGCCACCACCGTCAAAGTAAATGGTTTTGATTGGCATCTAGAAAAAATGTTCCACTAGATTTTTTAATTTAATAAACACATCAGTAACTTGGGACTTGGTTTTCAATGGATACATCCATGAATATTTAGTGTAATAATCAACAAAAATAACATAATATCTAAAATTATCAAAAGAGAGAGACAGGGTTGGACCCCAAACATCTGTGTAAACAACTTCCAGAGGAGAGGAACAAGAAATGATGTTTATCCCAAAAGGAAGTCGATTACTTTTATTATATAAACAAGAGTCACAATGAATTGCATCAGATGTAGAAAATGAAAAGCTAATGGACATTTTGCAAAGAATATTATTTGATGGGTGTCCGAGTTTGTGGTGCCATAAGTCTGTATTACCAATTATGGGCATGTGAAGAGAAGTACGTTGTTGTTGAGATGAGGGAAGAGATGGCCATTCATAAACACCAGCTTTATTCTGGCCACGGACCAAGGATGCCCTTGTATTTAGATCCTTGATTAAAAAAATGAGGAAAAAATCAATGGAGGTGTTCTCAGTCTTACAAAATTTAGAAATTGATAATAAATTTTTGAAATGTGTGATGAACATAGAACATTATTTAATTGAAAGGAATAATGAGAGGAAGAGAGTTGTGTTGAGCCTGTATGAGTTATTAGTATGGCATTACCATCTCCAGCGAGTATGTCATCAATTCCATCATATTCAGAATGAATAGAGAGATTGTTTAGATCTGAAGTTATATGATGAGATGATCTTCAATCCACTGACCATGGATTTTGTTTGTTGTTGACATCATTACTAGTGACGTTAGCTTGAGGCCAATTTGAGTTAGTGATGGCTTGGAACGAGAGCGACAATTTTTTGTTGTATGACCAATTTTGTCTCAAAGTTAACAGATGGGGCGAGAGGAAGAGTGATATTTGAGTACCAGGGAGAGGATGTTGGGTGTATGTTTTTTGGTGTGATGTTGGGTCTAGTGTTTGATGGTGGATAATTGGTAGTTGAGGTGTATGAGGGTGTTTGATGTTGAGGTTTGGGTCCTCTTTTTGTAGTGTTATTCCATTATTGTGGTCTGGATTGGTTGAGCGCTGTTTGAATTGGGCAATGATGAGTGATGTGATTTTCTTTCCTTCTTATTGTTTAAGAAAGGTTTCATGATTAAGAAGTTTGTCGTGAAGCTCTTTAAATGTCATTGGTGTTTCTCTTACTTGTATGGCTGCAATGAGTTCTTTGTAATAATAGCTTAGACCATTTAATGAATGTGCAAAAATTTATACGTCACTTAATGGATGACCAATCAATGTCAAGTCATCGATGATAGACTTAATTGATTGCATACAATCCGAAATGGAGACAGTTTCTTGAGATGTTTGCATTAAGCTTGACAATGAGGTGAGTATTCTGGTGTTTGAGTGATTTGCAAATGTGACCTCAAGTTTATGCCATTTTTAGATGAAGTCTTTGAGGATAAGATAAGTGGAATAATGTTTCCAGCCAAGGATGCTTGAATGGCTTGGAGTATAAGACGATCTTGGTGCAACCATATTTTTTTTGTGTTGATTAGTTGCTGAAGCTGTATCACCTTCCTATGAGTCAATTTTAAAAGGACAAGGAAAAGAGCCATCTATGTACATTAAATCATAACCAAATAAAAGATTGGAGAATTGAGACCTCCATGATGCTTAGTTTCCATCACGAGACAGCTTGAATGGAATTTAAGTGGTTGTGTTGATGAAGATTAGTGGATTGTTACGAGAATGATTGTTGTTGGTGGACGAGATCACGATTGGAGTTTCAGGTGTAGAGGATTCTGATGCTATAAGGAATAGAAAGAGGAGAGAAAAAAAAGGAGTGTTTAAGAGGTAATGCTCTAATGGCAACAGGGGTTATGATACCATATATAGAGTATAAGAATAAAGAAGTAATAATAATTTTTTATTGAATTGATGATTGATTTACAAAATGAGCAGGATATATGTAGAAGTTTACAAACTGAAATAAGTTGAGATATTCTTGGATTATAGCTAACAAAATAGATATTTGTAATGACTGAGTAAAGGAAGACTTAGTCTCTTTCTATGCTAAAGAAATGATCCATGCCTAAAGAATCATTCTAACAAGTTTTTGGTAACTATAATGTTCTATGTTTATGTACGTTTTTTTGGAGCCTAATTTAGTAAATTTCCATTACCTGACTAGAGGAAGCGCCCTCTGGCAAACAAGAGCAACATTTTTTGTTGCTAAATTCGCAAATATCTCGTGGCCTGAAGAGCTAAAAAACTTGTTTTGAGGAGGTTCATGGTGTTCCTCTGGTGTAACCTGACCCGCTGGTCACTGTTTGACCCAGGTCGGTTCGAGTCAAGTCAAGTCAGGTTGGGGCGAATCAATTATATATAGGTCGGACCAAATCAAGTAGGGTTGAGTCCAGTTGATTTTGTAATTTGATTAAGAGCAGTGGGGAGATGAGCTAATTGGGTTGGGGCTTTTTAAGCAATGGGCTGAGTAATTTCCAGATCTAGTCAACTTGGGCCTAACAAATCGGGATTGGTCAAATGGTCTCGGTTTAAGCCGAATCAAATCAATTCAAGTTAGGTGGGATCTAGACAAACGATTCAGGTTAGATTCATTCCTCTCCTAGGCAAAAGAGAAGAGAAGAGAAGACGAAGAAAGAAGAAGAAGGATCTGTTGCTGCTCTCTTGCGCAGTTGTCTGAGAATGATATTTGTTGATGGGTCTCCCATGTTCGTCTTTTCATTATCCTTTCTTCTCCTACCAAGTCTTGGATCCTCAAAATATATGACGGTGCGGTTTTAAAAAATTGTTTAATATTTGTTTTCCTTTGGGATAGTTTCTTCTTCAATATCACTTTTAACAAGCCAAAGTGTTATTGGTGAAAACAATAATTTTTAGAGATGACAATTGGCTCAGACTTGCTCCGCCCCTTCCCGCCTCCACCTCGTTTCACCATGAAGTCAATGATTCAGAACTTGGGCTTAGTTTTTTGAAAAATTGGACTTGGTCTAGGCCTTGACTTTTATGTGCAAAACAACATCATTTTGTCAATTTTAATTTTAAAAAATTGGTCCAGTTCAAGTTAAACTTAGGTTCATATAGTGCTACTTTTGGTTTGGTCAGTAGGAAAGGCCCGGCCTGGCTTGTCCTATTATCATCTCTAAGTCTTTGTATTAGGAAATAATAATGGATCAGATATGATTCATGCTTTAAAAAAACTTTAATTAAAATTTCTCAAATTCAAACTTAATTTCAAAGACATTAAATTAGAATTTGACCTTATTAGAACTTTAAATTTACGTGAAATATTTTGATTTAATTTGTTTATTCGTGTATTCATATTTTTAATTAGAATAGAACCTAAATTTATTGTTTTGATTAATTAATGTTTGATTTATTTTTATTATTTCACTTTATTTTATCTAAATCACAAATTTAAGTAGAAAAAATAAAATATTTCTATATCTAAATTTTAACATGTTTAATTTTAATTAAACAAAATAATATATTAGATTTGTACCAGACTTATTTCCAACTCAAAGCCAATCTCTTCGTAAGCTAATCCAAATTTGATTTGCAGAAGTTTAATCAAATTTAAGTAGTTGATTATAAATTTTAAAAATTAAATTAAATTAAGAATTTAAGCTCTTCAAATAAAAAATAAAATTTACCTAAAAAATAATTAAATCAAATTTAATTTGTTGATTTCACATCGGACCAACTAAGCCAACCTTGCAATTCCTAATGTTAAAATTGCGCTTTCAATCCCAACATGCTCAATCACTAAAAATGGTTACAAAAGATTATGAAAATTATAATTTTATGTAGAAATAAATTATTAAATTTATAAATAAATACCGGTTCGGATCAAACCTGGCAAGTCGGGCATAAATCCGAATCAGTGGGCCTTTAAGACCCGACTACTCGCTCTCTTCTTACCGCCACTGGGAACACTATACTCCTCTCCAAGCCGCTTAAATCCCTTTTTCGATTTTCCAATCTCATGAACCCTAACCCTAATTCAAATCCTTAATCCCGCCAATCCATTTAGTTTCCAATTTCAAAGTTGTTAGCAACAGTTACAGACTTTCCTCGTGGTCTCCAAGATGACCAAAGTGTACGGCACCGGCGCTTATGACTTCAAGCGCCACCGTGTCGCCGAGTACCCGACGGAGTTTCCCAACCAGCTTGGAGACAAACAGGCGGAGTCGAAACCCAGTTCTACGCTTCCTAATTCGATAACTCTTTTGGAGATTCAACGCGACCGTTTGACGAAAATAGCAGCGGAGAATTGGCTAAATACCGCTGGCGTAGAAGCTGAGAAGCGGAATGCTTTCGATCCAGAGGTTGTGAAGCAGATATACGAGACGGAGTTGAGATTGAAGGAGGGAAGAAAGACCGTTCCGTTACAGAGAGTGATGATTTTGGAAGTTAGTCAGTATTTGGAGAATTATTTGTGGCCGAATTTTGATCCGGAAACAGCCACTTTTGAGCATATTATGTCCATGATTCTAATGGTTAATGAGAAGGTAATTTCAGTAGTTGAGTATTGTATGCAAGTAGACTGTATACAAATGTCGGCTTGTGTTAGCTAATGCGCTGAGTAGGGATTTGATGTTAGTAAACTCCAAGGTTGACCTTAAAAGATAATTCTGTACATACTACAATTTTGTGTGTCTTATTGGGATAATTTTTGGGGGGTTCATTATGAAGCTAATTGCTTGTAAGAATGAATTTCATCACTACTTTCATTTCTAAATTGCAGTTTCGGGAAAATGTGGCGGCTTGGTTATGCTTTTATGACCGTAAAGATGTTTTCCAAGGATTTCTTTGGAGGGTTCTTCAACTGAAAGAGGTTTGTGTCCTGTAGCCTATTTTGAAGTTGTTAATTTTGCCTCATTGTTTTTTTCCCCTTCTTTGGACTATATTCCCCATGTTCCCATATTTGAGGTAATGCAGATTGTGTCAAGATATAAGAACATGTAATCAATACTCCTATCTGTCTTGGAAATTAACGTGTTCGTGTTTTTGCACATGGCTAATCATTTTGATCCCATCGTATGTAATCAGACTACTTATGGATTTCTTTTCATTCTTGACTTTTCATTTTATGACAGCTTTTCCCGAATTTAGTCTTTCAAGAAGTTTTTGATACATTGGGTTTGTTTGTAATTTTACAATCTTTGTATATTTGACTCATTTGTTTCTCCAATCTTTTTGTAGGGGAGAGAATTAAGCATAGCAGAGAAGACTAATTACTTAGTTTTCATGATCAATGCCTTTCAGGTATTTTATCACCCCAATTTATGATTTCTGTTGATGCATTGGCTGTTGACGACATGACATGCTTTTTTTTGCTGTTATAGTGTCATAACACTCTTTCTATAATAAGGCTTCAGTCAGAAGTGTAATACGATATAAAATTATCTGTATATGCTACGAACATAAAGCTTAAGAGGATTTCAGTTTTTTTTTAAAGACCTTCCTTGTAGAAAACTCAAATCATATGTTAAGTCTGTTTTTTCTTCATATTATTCTTTCCATTTTCTCCTAATTTGGAATCCTGTTGCATAGAGTTTGGAAGATGAAATTGTTAGTGAGACAGTCCTGAGATTAGCAAGTCTTCAGTCATGGCACAGTTTGTCGATTGGCCGCTTTCAGGTATGATCTGCTCATGTTATTTTTGTTTTTTCTTAAAAGTTCTGTCAATATTAGTACATGATTATCTTGAGATCGTGTAAGTTGCAGGTGGAGATTTGTCACAATCCAGATCTGATCAAGAAATGGAAAAGGATGATAAGGAGAGAGACTAAGGAAGCAATGAAACGAGGAGAGCCTTTTGACCCATCATCTTTGCTTGAAGTGAAGTTCTTGAGAAATCTGATGGAAGAGTTTCTTGACGTAAAGTTCTACTTTACTTTTGAAGTCAAAACTTAATGCAATAAACATCCCTTGCCTCAAATGCTAGCTTGTTTAGAAACTAAGCGCTTCTTTCATTTGTTTTCAGGTGCTTGATTTCAAGGTTTTTCCTAATCAAGAGGATGGATTTGATATCAGCGGTGGGTTAGTTGATGATGCTGCAGTCTTGTACTGCGAAAGATTTATGGAATTTCTTATTGATCTGTTGAGCCAACTACCAACAAGGAGGTATGTACTTTAGCTGTTGTCCTATCACTTTATTGCCACCAATTTCTCCAAAAACCAATGGAATATGGTTCTTGCCAGCCAATTGTTTTCATGGGTGGTGGTTATGTAAGTTTGTCTCTATGTACAAAATGGTTGGGCTTTTGATCTCATAAAACAAAAAGAAATTCTTCTGATATATTTTCAGTTGCTGAATTTTCTGCTACCTCTTCTACATGGACAGGTACCTGAGACCTTTGGTTGCTGATGTTGCTGTTGTTCCAAAATGTCATTTAAGTGCTCTTTATAGACATGAAAAGGGCCGACTTTTTGCACAACTGGTTGACTTATTACAGTTTTATGAGAGATTTGAGATCAATGATCATGTTGGGACACAATTAAATGATGATGAGATGCTTCAATCACATTATGACCGTTTCCAGGCTTTCCAGCTTTGTGTCTTCAAAAAAATCCCCAAGGTCTGTCGTAATATCAATTTCCCTTCAAACAATCTTACTGTTCTCTTTGCTTCATTTATATTAAAAAAATGCCACTTCTGTGTGCAAAATTTGTATCCAACAATAAGGTTTTGCCTACTGTTTTGTTGTGTGGAAACCTTTGAACTCATCTCTTTGCTCTACATTGATGCTTGTAGTTGCGAGAACTTGCATTAACTAACATTGGTGCAATTCACAAGCGGGCTGACCTGTCTAAGAAGTTGAGTGCGTTGACTCCTGAAGATCTAAGAGACTTGGTTTGTCATAAGGTACAGTGGTTGTCCTTGTGCATATGTGGATAATTTAGTCAATAACATGGGCTGTATAACTTTAATGGTGATTTATGTGTATAGCACACATTTGGGCTTACTTGCAGAATATTTTGTGTGTCTAGATTCATGAAATTATTTGAGATGGAACTTTCATTTTTCCCTTGCTGATCTTTTCCTGTCTTTAATCAGCTCAAACTAGTATCAGTTGAAGATCCCTGGTCTGAAAGAGTGGATTTTCTTATTGAAGTCATGGTCTCCTTCTTCGAGAAAATACAATCTCAAAAAGAAGCTATAAATGCTCTTCCACTTTACCCCAATGAGCAAATTATGTGGGATGAAAGCCTTGTACCTAGCATAAATTATTCTGGAGAAGGTTGTTTGGCTCTTCCAAAACTTAACCTGCAATTTTTAACTCTTCATGATTATCTTCTTAGAAATTTTAACTTGTTCCGACTTGAATCAACATATGAGATTCGTGAAGATATTCAAGAAGCTGTGCCCCACCTCCTTGCCTACATAAACAATGAGGGGGAAACTTCTTTTCGTGGTTGGTCTAGAATGGCTGTGCCAATAAGAGAATTCAAGATCACAGAGGTCAAACAGCCAAATATTGGTGAAGTCAAACCGTCATCAGTGACGGCAGAAATTACTTATAGCATCTCCAGTTATAGGGCACAAATAAGATCAGAATGGGATGCCCTTAAGGAACATGATGTTTTATTTTTACTGTCAATTCGCCCTTCTTTTGAGCCTTTAAGTGAAGAGGAAGCTGAGAAGGCTAGTGTGCCACAGAGGCTTGGCCTCCAATATGTCCGAGGATGTGAGGTTATAGAGATTAAAGATGAGGAAGGAACACTCATGAATGATTTCACAGGAAGAATCAAAAGGGATGAGTGGAAACCACCTAAAGGTGAAATGAGAACTGTGACTGTTGCTTTAGACGCAGCACAGTATCATATGGATGTCAGTGATATTGCAGAGAAAGGTGCAGAAGATGTTTATGGGACATTTAATATATTAATGAGAAGAAAACCGAAGGAAAACAACTTCAAAGCAATTCTAGATTCCATAAGAGATCTCATGAATGAATACTGTATTGTTCCTGAATGGTTGCACAACGTATTTCTGGGATATGGGAATCCTTCTGCAGCACAATGGACCAACATGCCTGATCTTCTTGAAACCGTAGATTTCAAAGATACGTTTTTGGATGCTGACCATTTGAAGGAGAGTTTCCCAGATTATGAGGTCGGTACTGCCTTTTCATTTAAATTTGTGATGGCATACTGAACATACATCATATTCTCAGTTCTGAGAAGTTCACAGTTCTGTTCTGATCTGTTCTTTTTCCATATTATTGGGAGCGTTGTTTAGTTTTTCTCCTACTGATTTTATAACTGCCACTAGGCTTCATGAACTGTTGTGATACAATACATTAGCAGTTCCTATCACTATTGTTGGGAGTATTGTCAACTTCCTCTCATACCAGCAATCATTGATATCTTTTGTTTGTCTCAGGTTTCTTTTATAAATCCAGATGGCAGTGAAAACTTAGAACCTAGACCTCCTTTTCGAATTCGGCTTCCCAGGACGCTGAAGGGTGACACTCATGCACTTCCTGGGAATAAGAAGTCTACTGTTGATTCATTGATTGATGTCAACATGATTGATGCTGTTAACAAGAAGGAAGACCTCATTGTTGAAGCATTCATTCCTCCTGACCCTGGCCCTTACCCCCAAGATCAGCCAAAACAGAATGCAGTCAGATTTACTTCGACTCAGGTAGGTGGCAGGTACTTGTTTCAGTCTTGTTGGGAACTTCTCAATTGTATGCCTTTCTTTACATTTCTAACATGATTGGTTCAGATTTGGGTTTCTCATCAGTCGAACAGCTCTCATCCCTTGTTCCTATTTGTTCTCATCTCTGGATTTTTTAGTTTTTAACTTCCCTTCCTGCCTCTTTCTAGAAGATCTAGGCAGGCAGATGTTATGAAAGTGATGTTAATTTATATAGTTTGGTGATGATGAAAATAGTGGGATGCAATTACACCATCTTTTCTGAGGATCTTTTTTTATCATATCTTTCAACTAGTGTTTTATCGCCAAGAAGTGGCTAATGGGCTTGAACTCTCAGTGTGCCTTAAACTTTGAAAAGTAATCATTCAAATGGGCTTTCATCTCTTATTCCTACTTGATCTTTGTTCTTGGCTACTTATGTGACACTAGATTGGTGCCCAGAAGAAAGTAGTGACAAGATATTTATCATGTCTTTAATGCTATAGGTCGTTTATATCTGAACACATTTATTGTTTTTGTTGACTAGGTTGGGGCAATCATCTCAGGAATACAGCCAGGGCTAACTATGGTTGTCGGGCCACCTGGTACCGGAAAGACTGATACTGCTGTGCAGATCTTGAACGTACTATATCATAACTGTCCATCTCAGAGGACATTAATAATCACTCATTCGAATCAGGCCTTGAATGACCTTTTTGAAAAGATTATGCAGGTATGGGGTTTAGTGGTCCTTTCATTGTAAATATTATTTATCTAAACCTAGGATCTTGCAGGAGATAATTCTACCTTGCTAGCTTGTGCCTCTGATATGGCATATTTGATGCAAACTTGTTCATACCTCAACTTTTTCAGAGAGACGTTCCAGCACGATATCTTCTTCGACTGGGTCAAGGTGAACAGGAACTGGCTACTGATCTTGACTTTAGCAGGCAGGGCCGTGTTAATGCGATGCTTGTTCGGCGGTTAGAATTACTTGGTGAAGTGGAGAGGCTTGCAAGGTCACTCCAACTTCCTGAGGACGTAGGTTATACTTGTGAAACTGCAGGATACTTTTGGTTGCTTCATGTCTATTCACGCTGGGAACAATTCATTGCTGCTTGCGTGGGTAATGAAGACAAACCATCATTTGTTCAGGAGCGGTTCCCCTTTAAGGAATTCTTCTCCAACACTCCTCAGCCTGTCTTTAGTGGTCAGTCATTTGAAAAAGATATGTGGGCCGCTAAGGGTTGCTTTAGTCATCTGAAGACTATGTTCCAAGAGCTAGAAGAATGTAGGGCTTTTGAACTGCTTAAATCAACTGCTGATCGAGCAAATTACCTTATGACAAAGCAGGCAAAAATAGTAGCAATGACTTGCACTCATGCAGCCCTGAAGAGAAAGGACTTTCTTCAATTAGGTTTCAAGTATGACAACCTGTTGATGGAAGAGAGTGCCCAGATATTGGAGATCGAAACTTTCATCCCAATGTTACTTCAAAGGCAGGAGGATGGTTATGCCCGGCTTAAGCGTTGCATACTGATTGGTGATCATCACCAGTTACCTCCTGTTGTGAAGAATATGGCATTTCAGAAATACAGTCACATGGACCAAAGCTTGTTTACAAGGTTTGTTCGGCTTGGTATTCCTTATATTGAGCTCAATGCCCAGGGTAGAGCTAGGCCAAGCATAGCCAGACTTTACAATTGGAGGTACCGAGATCTGGGAGATCTTCCTTTTGTGAAAGAGAGCAGCATATACCATAGAGCTAATGCAGGATTCTCATATGAATATCAGCTTGTGGATGTGCCTGATTACCATGGCAGAGGGGAGACTGCCCCTTCCCCTTGGTTCTATCAGAATGAGGGAGAAGCAGAATATATTGTGAGTGTTTACATCTATATGCGATTGCTGGGATATCCTGCAAACAAGATTTCCATCTTGACAACTTATAATGGTCAGAAACTTCTGATTCGTGATGTCATCAACCGACGATGTGTTCCTTACAACTTCATTGGTCCTCCTAGCAAGGTGAGACACCAATGATTTATATTATCCACCTGAATTAGAGTTTTGCTAAGATTTGGTCTGCATGAAAAAAAAAGTGTTTATTTTCATAATTGTCATTCTTGTCATCACCTAATAAAATTAATCCACAGCATTCTCTGGGAAACTTATATGGGTTATCCATGGACAAATTATGTTAATTCAGTTAATATTTCTTTTGTTTGAATGTTGAAGATATTCATGACATGCTTGGTATAACAAGTTTATTTGTAATATCTCAGGTCACTACAGTTGATAAATTTCAAGGGCAGCAGAATGACTTTATTTTACTCTCTCTTGTGCGGACTCGCTTTGTTGGTCATCTTCGTGATGTTAGAAGATTGGTCGTTGCTATGTCTCGTGCCAGACTTGGACTCTATGTGTTCTGCCGACGTTCATTGTTTGAGCAATGCTATGAATTGCAGCCTACATTTCAGCTTCTGCTGCAGAGGCCTGACCATCTTGCCTTGAATTTTAATGAGATGTCCTCATACACAGAACGGCTTGTTGAGGATATTGGACATCGTTATCTTGTGAGTGACATTGAGGAAATGGGCCACATTGTAGTTGATAAAATGAATCAAATATATCAGGTACCGTCCTTCTCTGATCACATCAATTTTCCCATCTTGTTAGTGAATAGTTGGTTACTGAATCCAGTAGAAACTGTATAGTTCAGATTAGACCAATTCACAATAGCATTATGTTGAAGCTAAAAGGTACACAGTGATCTTAGTTCGCAAATACGAGCTGAAACATGCCAAGTTGCAAAACTATATTTTAGAGTATATACTAAAGTTTGAAGCATACTTCTATAATTGCATTCCAATATCTGTCGACCCAAGTCTACTGGTCTGACGCCCATTTCTTAAACTTTATTGTCAGGCAAGTATGATGAATCATCAGTTTCAGCAGTATTTGCCATCATTGGATGTATCCGGGCCTGAGAAAGGTGCAGAGGACAATGACGCACTGGAGCAAAGCCAGGCAGGTGAAGCTATGGATGGTGTTGCAGGTAGTCAAAATGGAGATATACCTCTCGCTGAACAATCCAATGAGGGCTTGCCACCTGAAGGAGGTGCAAGTCAAAGTGCAGATATACCTCTCGAGGAACAATCCAATGAGGGCTTGCCACCTGAAGGAGCTGCAACTCAAAATGCAGATATACTTCTCGGGGAACAATCCAATGAAAGTTTGCCACCTGAAGGAGGTGCAGTTCAGAATGGAGATTTACCTCTCGAGGAACAATCCAATGAGGTTTTGACACCTGAAGGACGTGCATCTGAAGAAGCTGCAATGGAGGAGCAGATTACTCAAAATAGTGACTGAAGATGATAACTGGAAGACTTGAGCTGGGAGGGCGATTTTTCAGCAGCAAGGCACACGATTATAGCACACATGTACGCCACAATAAACGAGCACAAGCAAAGTATAGACAGGAAAGGCAGGTTACTGGGGGTGATTTTATCCATACAGTGCCTTGGTTATATAGGATCGAGAAGTATGCTAGAGCGAATACGGCCATCTTCTGCTTTGATAAGCAAAGAATTGGTACGCACTTCGATTTGTAGGATTTTGCCAGTGGTCAGGGACCGGAGATGCAGACCAGGAATCTGTAGAAGTAACTTCTTTTATTGGTGTTGGATAGATGGTATTTCTTAACGTTCCTGAATAGTTGAAGGATGAAAGTAGTTTTAGAGATAAACAGGACATGTAAAACTAATACCTTCAGGTATTGAAGAAGGCTGTTTCAGTTAAATCTGTAATGGATGTAACTATAAGGCAGATCAAACTGTTTATGCAATTTGTTATTGTGACGAGTTATCTATTAGAATGTAAGAAAATTATCAAAAAAAACTTATTAAAATCTCCTATGTGTGATTAAGAATATATATATACAGTATAGAAGATTAATTATGTTTCATGACCAAAGTTTTAACACAGTTTAGAATTTTGATTATGATGGTAAGTACTGATTATTTAATATTACATTTGCAAAAGAAAAGCTGCTGTTTAGTTTTAAGTTTTATTATGTGATTTTTTTTTAAAATTTGCTAATATTAAAATAATTATATTGTTTATTAATAAAAATTACATATTAGATAAAACTTAAAAATAAATAATTTTTAATTTAATAAGTTTAATTTAATGTTTTATATAATATTTTTTAACAAAATATTAATAAAATTATTTTATTTTATTAAAATACAAACTTAAAATTTAATTTTATAGAAAATTAAATATAGTCTAATTATTGAATTAAATTTATTCAATTAATTACAAAATAAAATTAAATTACAGTATTTATAATAATTATTAATAATTAATATATTAAATACATAAATAATGTATGTAATTAATAATAAATTAGATTGTAAGAAAATAGAATCAAAAAATTAAAAAATCACTTTGGTTTTTATAATTTTTTAAAATTAGAATAAAAAACCAAATTAAAACATCGAAACAAATAATTTTTTTACTAAATTAAAAAATAAAACAAATGGTCAAATTAAATAACCAATATGAATATGTAAGATCACACAAGCAATACAGAACCTTCAATTTCAGCTTCTGTTGATGTTAAAATGGGAGGATTCAGGGAGGTCAATTCCAAGAATTCAGGGTCTTGTTCAAGCGCAGTCACTATGTTCTCGTCCAGTGTCATCCAAGCCTCCATGGCGTTGCCTCCTGCAACTTCTTTTAACACCGTGAAGATCGAGTCTGTTGGGTTGTTCCGACTAACTTCTCCGAATGATCCAACCCAAACAGGCTTTCCCCAACCAAAGTCGATTGCATTGAATCGAAACATGAGCCAACTGGCAAAAGCAAAAGCTTCTGAATTCCCTTTGAACAGCTCTGCATGTCTGTTTAGTTGCTCAAACACCCATTTGGACCCAGTTTGATCAGACAATAAAGTCCTTTGAAACTCATCTCTAAGTCCTGAAATGCTGTTTCGAGCCAAACCCACCAAGTTGGTTTCAGTCTGTTAAGCTTTCCAGGGAAAACTTATATTGTATTTAATATACACGGATACATATATATATATACAACTTAATCAGCAGAAAAATAGGTATTAATATGAACAAAACTATACTTAGAAGTCTATAGTAGGAATCTTTTGATTATAGGGATTTCTATTTCTAATAATCTTATCCCATAAGATTGATCTTATCTAAATCCCTTTTCTTCAACACTCCCCCTCAAGTTGAGGCTTGCATATAAGATCATGAAATCTTGAAGTATTTAGCCATTTGGTTAGAACATCAGCAAGTTGATGATTTGAATGAACATAAGACATACACAATAGTCCTTCTTCCAACTTTTCTTTGATGAAATGTCTGTCAATCTCAATATGCTTTGTTCTGTCATGTTGTACAGGTTATGTGCTATGCTAATTGTAGACTTGTTGTCACAATAGAGCTTTATAGGACCTTCCCATTTGATTTTTAAATTATCAAGAATGATTTTCTGCCATAATAGTTCACATAGTCCCTGTGCAATAGCCCTTAATTCGGATTCTGCTAATGATCAAGCTACTACGATCTGTGTAGATTTCTAAGGATAGTGTATGACCCCTGTTAAACAATATTCCCTTGCCTAGATTGCCTTTTAAGTAATGTAGGACTCAGTAGACAACTTGAAGATGAGATTCTTTTGGGTTGTGCATAAATTGATTGATTACACTCACTGAATGTGCTATAAATGGTCGAGTATGTGCTAAATATATTACCTTGCCCGCTATTCGCTGATACATGTTCTTATCCACTACCAGTTCTTCCTTTGCTTCTCCAAGTTTGTAATTTGAATCCATTGGAGTAGACATCAGTTTGCACCCATTTTTCCAGTTTCCATTAATAAATCTGCAACATATTTTTGTTGAAAGATGAATATCCCTTGTTTTGAATATGCCACTTCAATACCGAGGAAATACTTTAGTTTTCCTAATTCTTTTATCTCAAATTCCTTTAATAGTTTCTGCTTTAATTCTAGCTTCTCTTTTTCTTCATTTCCCGTCATTATAATATCATCCACGTAGGCCAAAATAATAGTCACTCCTCTTATTTTTGAGTGTTTCATGAAAAAAGTATGATCCCCTTGACTCTACTTATATCCTGATTCTTTCATCACTTTTGCAAACCTACCAAACCAGGTTCTTGAAAATTGTTTTAGTTTGTAAAGAGCCTTTCTTAATTTACACACCTTGTTATCTGTATCTTCTATAAATCCTAGTGAAAAATTCATGTATATTTCTTCATTAAGATCTCCATGAAAAAAGCATTCTTAACGTCATACCGAAGAAGCTGCTAGTCAAAATGAGCTGCCAAGGATAGCAAGATCCTTACTGTGTTCATCTTCGCAACTGGGGCAAATGTCTCCTGATAATCCACTCCATACGTGTGAGTGTATCCTTTAGCTACCAACCTAGCTTTGTATCTTGTATTTTAGTGTGTAGATCCACTTACAGTCAAAAAATATTCTTCTCTCTCGGTTTGTCAACAACCTCCCAAGTATGATTCTTCTCTAAAGCATTCATTTCTTCTCTCATAGCATCTCTCCATTCCTTTTTTAATAAGGCCTCAGAAACAGTGTTAGGAATAGCAATTGTATTCAAACTCACAATAAACCTTTTATGGGTAGGTGAGAGGTATTTGAAGGAGATATAATGGGAAAGTGGACAGAGTGGTCGATGGGTGCATTCTCTAGTTCCGTTTACAATAGCAATAGGAAGATCTAAATCATCACTTAGATTAGTGGAATGTTTACTTATTTGGATATTTGAGTATGGTTGAGTGGACAAGAGTTGGAGTATGAGTGAGGTTGATGGCGTATTCAGTTTGAAACAACGCCAAACGGGCCTTAGAAAGGCTTAGTAAAGTTTGGAGTAGTTTGGTGATTTTTATGCCTCGGCAACACCAAACAGATTCTAAATGTGGGACAGGTTTCTAGGAAGATGGGTCTAGAATTTGAGGTTATAATCTTAATAAAAGTTGTAGTTTTGTGTGTCTAGTTTCTGGAAAGGTATGGTGAGTTTGAAATGGATGAGTGGTTTGAGAGTTATGTGTTTTTAGTGGGAGATGGTCTGGCTGGGAGCTGAAATGGAAGCTATTGTGGAAATGGGGAATTTGGATAGGTTATGTTTGGATTCTGGAAAAGAGATCAAAATGAAAGTTGTAGAGGATATGATGACGAACAACTTTGTTTTGACCAGAAGTTGATTTGGTAAATAGTTTTTGAGATAACTGGAACATACATAAAGTGATGTTTGGTGGCGAGATGGAGCAGAACAAAGTATCAATTGATAATTTTCAGAAAATTATCAAACCCAAGTGATTGTTTTTGAAAAATAAACAAACCGAACAGAAAATTCTACCAAAGGAGATAAACTCAAGTTTGAATTAAATATATCATTTTTTTTGTTTCAACCTTCTTCACAAAAGAACAAAGTTAGCTATTTATAGACAAGAAAGGCACAAGAGCAGCCTCCTCATGTCCCAGTCATGCGTTATAAGCCATCAAAATAGAAAATTAAATTCAATCATAACTGAACATTAACTTTATTTATGAAAACATAACTTAAATAGAAAATTAAAGATCATCGCAGCTAAAAGTCACAAAGTCAATAAGTCAACAATGTCATGTTCTTCAAGAGTTGTTGACCAGCCTCCTTGATGTTATGGGCTTTCTTTGGGCTTTGGTCATGAAGTGAATCACAAATTAGTAAAGCAATCACAATACACAAGAAGGGGGGTTGAATTGTGTTAATCTTTTCGATTATTCCCCTTTAAGAAATTTGAATATAATAAGGTAAAGTAGAGTATG
>JAOQMR010000009.1:22862302-22876147 GCA_027563865.1 Erythroxylum pelleterianum | reverse complement strand
GCTTTTCATTATTATCTTTCTCTTTGTTTATCATCAAAACTTAATCAATACGTAAAGTCAGTTTTGACTTAACAGGTCACTCTTCATAAACACAAGCTTTGACTTCACCAAAAGGCTTTAGAAAGGCTTGGAATTGTAGAAAATTGTCGAGTCTAAATTCTTTTTCTCCAGATGTTGTAGTCGTGGGTTGTGGAGGCTCTCCTAGGCCCATTGCTTCCATGTCATCCATTGCTTGCTTGGATGGTCCTCCATCATCCTTTCCCTCTTGAGAGGTCGAGTCATCATCATTATTTAGACTTGGACTTGTGTCTTCTTTATATAGTTTCAAATCACTCACATTGAAAGTGTTGGAAATGTTGTAGGGACTTGGCAACTCAATTTTGTAGGCATTGCTATTGATTTTCTTCAACACTTTGAAGGGTCCATCAGCCTTGGCATCCAGCTTTGTCTTCCTTGCTTTTGGGAACCCATCTTTTCTTAATTACACCCTTACAAGATCTCCTCCCTTGAACTCAACCATCTTTTTGAGCTTGGCTTGCCTTTTGTATGCTTCGTTGTGTTTTATAATGTTTTCCTTGACCAACTCATGGATTCTCACAATCTCTCTAGCTCTTATCTCGGCTTTGGCACTCACTATTGGGTTGTTTGACACAATTGGGCTTAAGCTGATCGGTGTTAAAGGGTTGTTACCGTATACACTTTCAAATGAGGACATGTTTGTGGTTTTGTTTTTGGAACAATTATATGCAAACTCCGTGAGGCAAGAGCGCATCCTATTTTTTGGTTTTTCCCTTCAAAAAGCTTCTCAAAATTACCCCCAAACACCTATTAACAACCTCGATTTGCCCATCAGTTTGTGAATGGAAGGATGTTCTAAATTTTAATTGTGTTCCCAATCTCCCCCACACACCTCACTAAAAATGACTCAAGAATTTCACATCTCTATCACTCACAAATACCACTTGGAATCCCATGTAGTTTCACAATGTTAGAAAAGTAAAGATCTATTACATGTTGTGCATCATTAGTTTCTGAGCAAGGAATGAAATGAGTCATTTTAAAAAATCTATCAATAACAACCATTATGCTACCAAACCCTTTTTTTGTTCTTGGCAAGCCAATGACAAAATCAGTGCTCACATCCTCCCATGGGCTATTTGGTATGAGTAATGGTGTGTATGGATCGTGGGCTTGGCTAGTCATTTTGGCCTTGACACATGTGTTACAAGCACTCACTAATCTCACAACATCCCTAAACATTTTTTGCCAAAAGAAGTTGGAATGGGCTAAGCATATGTTTTGTCTCTCCCAAAATGACCAGCTAACCCTCCCTCAAAGAACATTTTGGAATGAAACAAGAACCATTTTTAAACAAGTAACCATCATGTAAAACATAATCCTTAAATGCACTATTGCTTTGCCTCACTTTAGAAAATGTCTCACCAAAATCTCTATACTCTCATATAACCCCCTAATATCATCAAAACGGCCTATAACATGTGAATGCATTGAGCTCAAAAATGTATATTTCCTAGACAAACTATCGACTACTACATTAATGTCCCCTTCTTGTACTTCAATCCAAGCAGCATATCTATGGTTCAAATGCAATTGGCTTTGAACATATTTAAGCGCATCATGGTCGGTATATAAAACAAAAGAGTTAGCCATTAAGTATGATCTCCAATGTCTGACGGCCCTAACAATTGCATAAAACTCTTTGTCATAGGTGGAGTACGTTTTCCTAGCTTCAGTTAGCTTCTCACTAAAATAAGCTATCGATCTACCTTCCTGGCTAAGTACGACTTTTATACCTACCCGACTTGCATCACACTCTAATTCAAATGGTGCATTTAAATTTGGAAAAAACTAACACGAGAGCTTTGGTGACTGAGTTTTTCAAAGTGTTAAAGGCTATAGATGTAACACCCAAATACCCCCTGGGAGGATACATGGATGCCACCCAAGACAGAACAACAAAACCAAACATCACACTGATATTTATTTTATTTAGAAACTCAAACCCACACACATAAAAGGGGTATGGCTTGGAGATAATGGCAATGGTGTAGCTTCGATAAAAGTAAAAAGGGAAGAAGCAGAAACTTACTTGTATCATAATAGTCCAACAGTGAGCGTGAGAAGCCAAGGTTTGTTTTCGGTGAAAATAAAGCAATCCTAAAGCTTTTATTAATTCAAACCAAAGTATGAATAACCTAGGAAGGTTATGCATGCAAGACACGTATTTCAAATGTGTTACTATCAATGATCTAAATGTCACAAACCCAAGCTGCCACACGCCACTATAACCGTGATTCATTAATTTATTTATTATTATTTTATTAATAAATTATTCTTGTTAAATAACCAAAAACATTGTTATGAATTCTTATAACAAACAAATACCCAAAATTTCCAGACAACTTCCGAAAATTCACCAAAATTCTGTCATAAAATAATGACTCTCAAATTAAATTTTCAAAAAATAATTAATTCACCATCAATTTCTAAAAATATTCGAAGTACACAAAATTACTAAAATTATATTAATACAGTCCGAATCAATCCGAAGTTTCATTAAACTAATTTACCCAAAAAATGCCATGAATGCATGCCAAAATACTTATGCACAATCAAGCAAATATTTAATAAGCAAATAACAAACATAATTCGTACTAGCTTCCTTTAATAATCTAACCCCTAATTTGGGGCGCTACAATAGTAGCTTGGTTAGTCCACGTAAACTCTCTTTTTTTCATGCAATTGGTGATTGGTGCGGTTATGGTACTAAAGTTTCTAATGAAGCTCCTATAGAAAGAGCAGAATCTATGAAAGCTTCTAACCTCAAAAAGTGTTTTAGGGGCTGGCCACTCTAGAATGGCCTTCATTTTTGTGGGATCCATTCTTATTCCTTCATGGCTTACTACATAACCTAGGAAAGTTAATAAATGATCACAAAAATGACACTTTTCCACATTAGCATATAAACATTCATGATATAACACCTCAAACACCATTCTCAAATGCATCACATGTTCATCTAAATCTTTTGAGAAAACTAAAATATCATAAAAATACACTTCCATAAACTTATGAAGAAATGATTTTAATACCTTATTCATCAACCTCATGAAGGTTGAAGGTGAATTGGACATCCCCATTGGCATCATCAACCACTCATAGAGCCCCTCCTTTTTCTTAAAGGCAGTTTTCCATTCATGTCCTTCACGAACTCGGATTTGATGGAATCCATTTGCTAGGTCCAACCGTGTAAAGATTAAAGCTCCATGTAAGTTGTCAAGCATGTCATCAAATATAGGAATTGGATACCTATACTTGATGGTAATCTTGTTCATGGCCTTAGAATTTATTATCATCCTCCATTTCCTATTCTTCTTTGGCACCACAAAAGAGGGCACCACACATGGACCAGAACTCACTCGGATAAAACCTCTTTCCATCAACTCATTCACACAATGTTGTAAAGCTTCACTCTCCTTTGACTCATCCTATAGGCGTGCTTGTGAGGTATCACGGCTCCAGGCACAAAATTGATCTCATGTTGGATTCTTCTCAATAAAGGAAGGCTTTTGGGAAAAGTTTTGGGAAATACCCGTGGGAACTCCTCAATTAAGCTTTCCATCTCCTTAGGCAACACTATCGTTGATTTGTCTTTATCTTCCATATCTAATGGCACATAAGATGGTAATTCCTCTACAATGGCTTTCTTCTTGTCCATAGCTAAAGCAATTTCACTTACATTCTCCCCTTTGAACTTCGGCTTCATCGATGTAAGCAAAAATTTCTTTCCTTCATGCCTCAAGGAATAGGTGTTTGCTCTCCCTTGATGGCTCACATCTCTGTCATACAACCATGGCCTCCCAAGTAGCAAATGACAAGCAGACATGGGGATAACATAGCACCATACTTCATCACAATATTTGTCAATTGCAAAAAGAACTAAACACCTCTTAGTTACCTTAATTTCATGATTGTCATTGAGCTATGTGAGCTTATATAGATTAAGAATTGGTTCAATTTTAAGCTTAAGCTTGTCCACCATTTTCGTTGAGGCCACATTCTCACAAGCTCCATTATCTATCAACTCATGACACATTTTCCCACTAGTAATACACCTTGTGTGGAAAAGTGATATTCTCTTCAACCTTCTCCTCCATTTTCTTTATTCAAAAGCCTACACAACACAAGCATTTCGGCACATATATTTTCTCCACTAGCCACAATTGTCTTATCACTCTCATGCTCCTCTTCTTATTAGCACCATAAAACATCTTGGCCCCAAATTCAACTTGATCAATCTCCTTCATTTCCCTAATGGTCATCATCTTGCTATTTGGACACTTAGATTGAAAATGGCCATAACTTTGGCATTTTAAACACCTAAGCTTGGTTTTTGGAGATTTTTGGTTCAGATTTGGCATGATTTTTGGGGTATAAGTTATAGTGTTTGGCCTTTGGTTCAGTGGAGGTGAGTAGGGTGGGTTTTGTGGTGTAGTGTTCGGTTTGGTGGAATTTGATGGTGTGGTGTATGGAGTTTGTGTTTTTGATGATGGGGTGAAAAATTTTGGTATTGGCTGTGGGGTTTGAGATGACTTCAAGCTTGCTTCACTTCTCATTGCAAGCCTGTTCAATTCGCTAAAATTTTCATATGGGTAAAAGCTCACCATGTTTCTAATTTTAACTGTGAGCCCTTTGTGAAAACGAGCACAAACTAATTATTCGCTTTCTCCAATATCACATTTGAGTAAAAAAATATTCAAATTCACCAATATATTCTTCAATGCTTCTACTACCTTGTGAGAGAGACATCATTTGAGCCAACAAAAATTTCCTATATTAAGGTGGCATGAATGCATCTTCAAGCTCGACTTTCATCATTTCCTACGTGTTGATTTGTTGCCTCCCTTCTCTCACTCTTCTTTTTTAAAGATTGTCCCACCACAAAGTTGTATGTCCCCTAAATTTGAGAGCCACAATCTTCACTTTCTTATCATCCTCAACATCTCTTAATTCAAAAGCTCTTTCTATGCAATATAGCCAATCTTGGTAAGCATCGGGATCTAGCTTTCCATGAAACTTAGGAATGTCTATTTGAAATTAAAATTTTCACTTTGGGGCCTGTCTTGCATAAACCTTTCTTGAACATACCTTCCTCTACGTGGGTCAATTCTGCGCCCTCTCCCTTTTGGAGCCGTCGGTCCTCCCATGGTGTAAGAGGCACCATCATCTTTATATGGCTCATCTTCTCCAAAGGTAATGCCACCATCAAAAGTTTAATGGGGGCTTGACCTAATTGGGACTCCTAGGATGTATGGACTGCTTGGGGATGGTTTGAATGTTTCAAAGGCTTTGTCTTTGGCTTTCATGGCGGTTATTTCAAGGCAGAGTGCCTCAATTTGAGCGGCCATCTCTTCTTTGTGTGAGTTGTGGCTTGGTTTGATTAGATTCGGACATGCTTATGGGAGATAAACCTGACTCTGATACAAAAATGATGGTGTATGCGATGTGAAACAACGCCAAATGGGGCCTAGAAAGGTTTTATAAGTTTGGAGCAGTTTGGTGAATTTTATGTCTCGACAACACCAAACAGGTTCTGAATATGGGATAGGTTTCTAGGAATATGGGTATGGAATTTGAGGTTATGGTCTAATGAAAGTTGTAGTTCTATGTGTCTAGTTTTTGGAAAGGTATGGTGCGTTTGAAATGGATGAGTAGTTTGAGAGTTATACCATTTTTAGTCGCAGATGGTCTGGCTGGGCGCTGAAATGAAAGTTGTTGTGGAAATGGGGAATTTGGATTCTAGAAAAGAGATCAAAATGAAAGTTGTTGAGGAGATGATGACGAACATCTTTGTTTTAACCAGAAGTTGATTTGGTGAATGATTTTTGAGATAACTAGAATGGACAGAAAGTGATGTTTGGTGGTGAGATGGAGCAGAACAAAGTATTAATTGACAATTTTCAGAAAATTATCAAACCCAACTGATTGTTTTTGGTAAACAAACAAACCTAACAGAAAATTCTGCCAAAGGAGATAAACTCGCGTTTGAATTAAATATATCTTTTTTTGTGTCAGCCTTCTTCACAAAGGAACAAAGCTAGCTATTTATAGACACGGAAGGCATAAGGGTAGCCTCCTCATGTCCCAGTCGTGCATTATAAGCCATCAAAATAGAAAATTAAATTCAATCACAACTAAACATTAACTCCATTTATGAAAACATAACTTAAATAGAAAATTAAAGGTCATCGCAAGCTAAAAGTCACAAAGTCAATAAGTCAACAATGCCATGTTCTTCAAGAGTTGTTGGTCAACCTCCTTCTTGATGTTATGGGCTTTCTTTGGACTTTGGTCACTCTTCATAAATATAAGCTTTGACTTCACCAAAAGGCTTTAGTAAGGCCTGGAATTGTTGAGTCCAAATTCCTCTTCTCCAAATGTTGTAGCCGTGGGTTGTGGAGGTTCTGAGAGGCCCATTGCTTCCATTGCTTGCTTGGATGGTCCTCCATCAGAGGTCTAGGGTATTTAATGGCTCAAAGGAATTGTAAGGACTATCTTCCATATGCTATAAATATAACTGATCCCTTGTACTCTTTAACTCAGCAAGAAAAAAGCAGCATTTAGAAGTAGAAGTGGTTTCTCTTCGAACGCACATTTGGTTTAAGCTCTCTGATCAGCAACTAAGCTTTTGTTAAATCATCATAAGTGTCGTTGATCCCAAGCTTCTTTGGCAAAAGGTGAAGCAGAGTTTTGATCCTTTCTCAGCTTTGGACTTATGGGACCCTTTTAGAGGCTTCAGTTTCCCTTCCTCTTCTTTACTCGTTCCGAGAGGGAACTCAGTGTTCGTCAAAACTCTAATAGACTGGAAGGAGATGCTTAAGGCACACGTGTTCAGAGCCGATCTTCCAGGCCTGAAGAAAGAGGAAGTCAAAGTGGAGATCGAAGATGGCAGATTACTCCAAATAAGTGGAGAGAGGCACGTGAAGAAGGAGGGCAGGAACGATACATGGCATCGCGTTGAGCGAAGCAGTGGAAAGTTCCTGAGGAGGTTAAGGATTCCGGAGAGTGCGAAGATGGATGAGGTGAAAGCGTCAATGGAGAATGGGGTTTTGACTGTTACTATTCCAAAAGAGCAAGTTAAGATACCTGATTTGAAGTCCATTGAAATCTCCGGTTGAAGTAAACGGAATGTGTATAGAACTGACGAGTTTGTGTACTTGTCTACTACTGTCACTATTATACTATGTAGTAGGCAACGGGTCGGGTCCGTCTCTATTCTATTGTCTAACTAGATAGTTTAAGTCTGGTTTAGTTAACTGTTTTAATTTTGTGAAGTCTACTAAAAATGATATATTTTAAGCCATTGTATAGATAATTAGTATCTTGGCATTTTATTTTTAGCATCTCTTTTGATTCTATAAGCAATTCCTAATAGTCTTTGAGGATAATTGAGGAATTGGCGATTTCAATTACAGGTCGCCTTTGCGGCATATATAGACACATTCTTTTGTACTTTAATTTTTTAAATTTTTTTATCTTTTAAATGTATAGACAATTTTATTAAAATTTTAATTTTTAGAAGAGTTTTATTAATTTTTATTAAAGATGATAATTAATAATTATCAAATATACTTAATTTATATGACAATATAATATGATTTAGTTTTAAAATATTATTAATATAGGAATGGTTGGATAAGGATGTTTGAAGATTGATTATGGATGAAACAAACGTTTCTAGTCAACAAATTTGAGTATTTATCAAATATTTCAAGGTCTTGGACTTGGGTTTCTAATCCGATTGAGAACCAGGATCATCATTATCATTTTGATAGTAAAATTGACGAGTAGGTTGACAATAATCAATTTTTTTGCTATTGTTTTTTATTTGTCTTCTTCTTCTATCGATTATCTAGCTCATCATTATCATTGTCTAAGTCATAATTTAGACAGATCTTACAATCTGGTTTACACATGGATGAATCTCCATCCTAGACAAAATATCTATGATGATGACTAACGTATATAAGTTCTCCATTAAGCTTGAAGTGATGGACTGGAGGTCTAGCTAAACTCAGAAAGGTGAAAGAAATACTTTAAAGAATAGAAGCTGATATGCAAAATAAACAATCTAAGACTGTTTGTGAAGCTTATTACACATTTTTTCTGGTTATCCAACCTATCTATTTTTCACCAACATATCCTAAAGTTGCCAATTATGAGAAAACATTCAGAATGAATTATCATTTGATCAGACATCATATTCATCCTATTGCCGTTAAGCTCAAATCCACGAAATCCTCAATTCTTAAACCTAAAAAAAAATTCTAAGTCATCACCTTTATATATTAAACTAGCTAAGCCGTGAAACAAACCTATGCAAATCAAAACTCCACCGTCTTCTCCACCAAAAATACAACCTCTCCCGGTTACTTGGAAAGACAAAGTTGCTCTCAGCCTTTATCACCTTGTCATAGAAATGGATAACACTGCTTTTGATTCTAAATTTCATAATATTCAATGCATTAAAATAAGACAAGTATTTTTATTTCCAATTTTAATCTTCTTTATGTTTTTCAATTCAATATGTGAAGAAGTCTTCAATTTAGACCATTTGATTTTTTTAATTTTTTACTAATTTATTTAATTAAATATATTTTTAAAAATATAGGTAATTAATAAATTATTTAAAAGAGTACAGTGGGCGACCCATTGAGCCCGAAGTCCATCGAACTTGTTGACATATCAATAGGTCAGGCCCATCGATAGGCATCAATCTGGACCATTTGTATTCCAGACATCAAACCAGACCCAACCGAACCCCGCCACTTAGCGATTCCGAAAAGTCCCACGTTAATCAGTTGTCAGAAAACAACAAGCAACTCAATAATTGCGTAAATCTGTACAATTACTAATTAGTTTTATTTTCTCTGCTTGAGTTGGCATTTGTGATTATTGGAATTAAAGACTCGTGCTTCTTCTTTCTTCCACATTTCTGGAGCAAATCTTTCTTTTTTCTCGTAAGCAAACCCTAAAAATCTCTGTCTCAGGGATTGTTATCGTCCTTCGATTCGTTCTGATTGTACAGGTAAGGCTCCATCAATCTCCCTGTTGTTGAAATTATTACCATTCTTTAGGTTTTGGATCTTGAATCATGCCTGGTAAAATGAAATTGAAATCGTGTAATGGATGAAAGATTGTTCTTTCTTCCTCTTCTAATTTCTTGGTTTTGGGTTTGTAACTGCTGATGAACCTTGTGTTAATCGTTACTATTTCTGATCTATGTCTGTTTAGATCTAAGAATTGATTGGAACAGAATCCGTGTTGTGTTTCGTTTGGTGGGCTTTTTAGAGTGTTTCGATTTGTTCTTGCTTGCGTAGGTTGTTCTGAAAGATGTCGAGTCAAGAACAGCGCTTGAACGTGGTTCCAACTGTTACAGTGCTTGCAGTTGTGAAAGCCCGACTTGTCGGTGCTACCAGAGGTCACGCTCTTCTCAAGAAGAAGAGCGATGCTTTAACCGTCCAGTTTCGTCAAATTCTGAAGAAGATTGTGTCCACCAAAGAATCAATGGGGGAGATCATGAAAGCCTCATCATTTGCACTGACCGAAGCCAAGTATGTGGCTGGTGAGAACATCAAGCACAGTATACTGGAGAATGTTCAGACAGCATCTCTTAAAGTCCGATCTCGACAAGAGAATGTTGCCGGTGTGAAACTTCCCAAGTTCGAGTATTTCACCGAAGGCGAGACCAAGAACGATTTAACTGGACTGGCCAGGGGTGGCCAACAGGTGCAGGCCTGTCGAGTGGCTTATGTCAAAGCAATTGAGGTTCTTGTTGAGCTTGCTTCACTTCAGACATCATTCTTGACACTTGACGAGGCAATAAAGACCACTAATAGGAGGGTTAATGCATTGGAGAATGTTGTGAAGCCAAAATTGGAGAATACTATTACTTACATTAAGGGGGAGTTGGATGAGCTTGAGAGGGAGGATTTCTTCAGGTTAAAGAAGATACAGGGTTACAAAAAGAGGGAAATTGAGAGGCAACTAGCTGAGGCTAAGCTGTTTGCAGAGGAAAAGTTTGCGGAGAAAGTCTCATTGCAGAAGGGTATTTCGTTGAATTCGGCTCACAATTTGTTGTCTGCAGCATCAGGGAAGGATGAGGATATAATTTTCTAATGATCGAGTTCAGGTTATATATCTATCTCTTAGGATGTGTGAGTTTGGCTATGCTGGTTGGTTCTGTTTTGGAAATTTTCTAGCATTGGCAAGTCCAGCTCCAAAAGTTTGTGGTCTGAATAAAAAATGTGTGCTTAATTTTATTCGTTGTAAATTTATTATCTGACTTGAAATCTTTTGGACGAGTCTCTCACCGCTCAAGTAGTTTTTTGCTGCTATTGATCATTAATAAAGCTAGAATGGAGCTTACTTGGTTCAGTGAATTTTTGGTTTAATGCTTTAGTGATTATGCTATTTTTATGTGGTTCTGAAGACAGTTTTTTTCGTAAGATTACATATTTCTGGACTCCACGTTCAGTAGAGCTTTTACTGAGTTATTGTTATTCTTATGTTATGTTGCTCTTAGTGTATGAATATAATTACATAGTTTTTATTGTTTGCTAACTGAATGTAAAATCCCAACCGATAGATTCCCATATGAACTTTGCAGTTACAATAACAGTCTAGTTGAAAGGTGGGATTCTGAGAGGTTTAGTAGTAATTATTCTTATTCTTATATAAATAAATGCGTATAATAAGTGTATAAAAATATGGAATGCAATATATTATAATAACCTGATCAAAAATATAAAAATTATTGAATGCAAATTGAGATTTATTTAATGCATATTCATACATATAATAATTTGAATTTAACAAGTTGAATGGTTAAGCTGCTCTTTTCAATTTGTTTTGAAGCTTAATTTTTTTTTATGAAACAGCGTCGTTTTAATAAAATAGCATGATTTTAATTTTTTTAAAATTGAAAAATATATATTTGGCCAAAGTTTGATAATATTCGATTAGGGATATGTTATACCTAAATTTAATCAGACTCGGAGTTACGTTTGGAGCCTCAAGCAAGATTAAAATCCAAAAATAAATCTTATTTTGAAAGAGTACAATTATAAGTTATATCAATATGAAAATTACAAAAAAGAATTATATTCAAACAATATAATAACCCCAGCGCAACTTGAGGATGACTGAGAGCTTGTTTGGATAGATTTTTGGGAGGTTAATAAATACTTTTTTTAATCATAAATGTCCTTTTTTTTAATGAATGTTCGGTTGTAAAATAAAAAAGCACTTCTTTAACATATATGACTTTTTTGACAACTAAAATACAGCTTTTTAAAAACCTTAAATTTGGAGTTTCTCAAAAAGCCGCTCAAATGATTTTTTCGGATAAAATTTTCAAATCAATTAATAAACCTATTTTTTTAGTCTATTTTGCTCTTATGTTTTACACATAATTTTCACATTATCCATAAACTCATATTCCCATTTATTATGTATTTAATTATTTACTCAATTTGAATATTTATTTTGAGATTTATATAATATTATTTAGCTTTTTTATATCTTTCAATATTTATTTTTTATATTAGTTTACTTATGCTATAATCCGTATAAAAGATTTGGTTAGATATATTTTTATTTATATTTTATATGATTTAAAATTATATAATAATTAATATATTGTGCTTTTCATATTACATATTGTTTAATATACTTTAAATAATATTTATTTGCATAAATAGTTTTTATTCTAAAATAAAATATAGTTAAAATTATAAGTGTTTTTATTTTTATGTTATTAAACAGTCTATTTTATGAAGTTCTTAAAAAAACTCTTTTTTAAATAATAGTCAGACAACCAACTAATTTCTTAAAAAAAAATTCTTGCAAAAAGATATATAGAAAAAAAATTAATATAAGCCCAAGAAAACATAGGATAAGATACATCATGCAAGGAACGCAACATTTTCAACGTTAACATGCAAGCCTGCCACGTGCAACAAGCTGACGCTTCTCTGTTCTTCTTTTGAGTATTTTGTTTGCTTCCTCTCCTCCATCCATTCATCTTCGACTGAAAAAATGAAGCATGAAAGCCTAATCGCATCGGCGATCATAAACTTTGGCTTGGCTTTCGTTATCCTCTCGCTCTTCTCTATCCTCAAGAAACAGACTTCAAGTGCTCCCATCAACTACGCTCGTCGTATCTCCAAACGACAACCTATCTGCTAGTCATGGACCGAAACCATTACTGGTTTATCATAGGAAGAAGAAGCAGAACGCTGAGGTGGAGAGAGAATGATGAGCTGGAGAGTGAGGCATGCATGCTTAACCGTTAGGGAGAATAAGGGAATGATTGTGTGGGGTGTACGGGTCCTCTAGGACGAGAATATAAGTTAGTTAGAAATGATGAAGAAATCATCTTTTATTCTTGATATCAGTACATTGTACGGCCTTTGGCTGGGGAGCTATAGCTCTACGGAGTCTTATCAATACAGATTGTCTATTTTCTGGAAATTCCCTATCCTTACTCTATCAAATTGGTGTGGTGAGCGTGGAACCTCATGACCAACACCAGAATGGAGAATAGGTTGGAAGTGGTAGAGAGGAGTCTGGGAGCGATGGAGCAAAGATTAACAGGGCTCGATGGAGAAATAAGTGAGATTAAATCGATGCTAGTTGCTGCGTTGAAAGGAAAGGCCACGGACGAAGCTTTAGGTGGGCAGTCGTCGATGACAGAGGGAGGCTCGGCCAATACCCCTGTTCCTGGGAGATCATCTGCACGGGTAGTGACTCTGGACGACGTGCAGGTAGCAGGCAAACGTATCGAGCTGCCGAACTTCACTGGGGTCGACCCCATGAGCTGGGTCTGGCGAGCAAAGCAGTATTTCCAAGTGCAAAAGACCCCTGAAGAAAAGAAGGTCACACTGGCTTTAGTGTGCATGGAGGGTCATGCTCTTCACTGGATAAGTTGGCTACAAGATCGGAAGCCCCTAATGACCTGGGAAGATGTAAAGAAAGAAGTGCTCACTAGGTTCGGAGGTGCACTGGCAGCTAACCCTTTCGAAGCTTTAGCGGTTGTTCGTCAAAATGGGGTAATGGATGAATTTATCTAGGACTTCGTTGCCAAGGCAGTGCAAATCAGGGGATGTTCGGAAGAATTCTTCATCGGGCAGTTTCTAAATGGACTGAAGGAGGAGATTAGAGCGCAGATTCGTTCTCATGAGGCTGTGGATCTCTATCGGACAATGAACTTAGCCAGAGAAATCGAACATGAACAGGAGGTTTTGAGCAGGAAGAAGTTTGCGTAGCCATACTCTCATAGAGAGGGCTTTGTGTTAGGCGTAAAAGCAGGGTCAGTAATTAGGGTCAAAGGACCTCAGACTACTTTTTAGGTTACTGAGGGAAGGAAGAGTGGGTTTGGAGTTGGGGTGACTCACCCAAGTGTTGGACCGGCCCAATCTTGGAGTCACTTGAAGGGAATCACCAGACCTGCTCAGTCTGGAGGGAGCAGCACTGGGTCAAGTGCTCATGAGGGTTCAGCCTTGTCCAGAGGGGTCCGAAAATACACCCAAGAGGAGTTTCAAGATCTTAGGGCAAAAGGGCTTTGCTATCGTTGTCTTCAACCCTATCATCCTCTTCACCAGTGCCAAGGATCATCACTACATACGATAATTTTGGCCGACGACAATTAGTCGGAGGATAGGGGAGAGGGTGTAGGAAAATCCCGGGACGCACATCACATGTGCAGCAGCGGAAACAAAAAAATTTTGTCGCCGGGACTTTCCCGAAACCCAGGATCCAGGT
>JAOQMR010000009.1:22816123-22836166 GCA_027563865.1 Erythroxylum pelleterianum | reverse complement strand
TTCAATGTAACATTTTTCCAACTTTTAACTTCCAACATTTCTTATATAATAGTTCTAACTTCCCAGAACAATTTGGGGTCCAACAAAAATGGGATAATTGTCTCATTGTTAATGGATGATATGAACTATAGTTTAATGGGCCAAAATATAATTATTAGGGTACTACCATGTGCCTCAAATGCAATTAGCAAATTAATCATCCCATTATGGTTATTAAATATACATTAGGCAATTCGATCATGGTTAAGCATATGGAATTAATGTTGTGATTATATTAGTCCACATATAAATATTTCTAACATGGACCACTTAACCTAGGCTATATGTTTTTGTTTTCAGCTATTTTTTTCAATACAATACATCTTGGGTTGATTGTGCAAATGCTGCAAAGTTGGTCTTTGTTTGTGACCTTTAGCAGGGTATTTTCCATCTCTCTTCAACGATAATAGTGTGTTGTGTAATTGTTGATGGTGTTGATTATGTCAGTTGTGTTTTTCTCTAGTTTTGAATGACTAGTGAGAGTTGTCGTTGTTATTGATTGGGAGACTCGGTAGTTGTATTTTTCCTTGGCGTTGGCATGATTCTTATGGGTCTGTTTACTATCAATGGAGTGTTAATTTGTATGGCTGTAGGTTGTGATTTGTGGGATAAGGATGTTGTGTTTTCTGTCCATGGTGAGGGATTTCTTTAGTATGTCTAGTGTTTTCATGCGAAAAACTTCCAGCAACCTTTTTCAACCTTTCATGTATGATGTTTCGGTGAAGAAACGTTTGTTGATTTGAGTCGTTTTCTGACTGTTGGGCGTGGAATTTTCAATGACGATATTAAAGCTTCATAATAAATTTTTTGATGAACAACTTCCTTTTTTCTTCGTTGATGAAACATATTTAGAGGAGTTGATTTTTATTTCAAGTGTAATCTTTGTTTATATTGGTTATTGTTTAATCACTTGAACTGTTTATTTCGTATCCTTATCATTAAATATTGTTGATAAAATCTTCTCTTGAGGTTAGTACGAGGCGGTCATGCTATTGAGGGTGAAATACTTTCACAGATTGTGAAGTTGATGGATAGTGTCAAAAGTTGAGTGGTGTCAGCTCAGTAAAGCTTTATATAAAAATTATTGTCGTTAATGAAAGTATTAAGCTGAATGAGGGTCTCGCAGACGCAAGTAAGGTATACCAAACTGAGTTACCAAATTTTGGTGTCAATATTTTATTTGCATTTGTGTGTTAAAATTTTTTAATTATGCTCGAAACAACCACGGCCAAATCAGAAATTTTGAGAAACTACACCCCTTCAAAAATTTTATCTAATTAATACTTTAGTTTTATTTGCAAGCGAGTTTGAAACAAGAAGATTTCAAATAATTTATTTCAATTTTAACTTCATCAAATTAAATTTTGCCCCTTCTCAATTAGCTCTATAAATAATAAAGACTTGAAGACTAATAATCTTAGTATATTCAAATTATTGATAAATGTTATCTAAATTTTTTATAAGTATAAATCATTGACAATAAAGATAGAAGTGAATTTAATAATATGTAAATATTTTTAAATTTTAATATATCTTAAATGTTTGCCTAATTTTATGGAAAAAGATTAAAATTATTATAAATGTATTAACATTCACGTCCCGCAAAAAATTAAAAAGACGTACATGTAAAATCCAATCAAATGGTTTTTTCATAATATTAAAATCGGGTAATAAAATTTGAGGATTTATCAAAAATGAATTATAGTTATTATTAAGTTAGTTTTGTACATTGGATTAGACAACCATGGACTAAATTTACATTTGCCATAGTTTGATGTTAAAATCAAAAAACGTATCCTCTCTAGCAGCGTTGAAGACTCCATGGCCCAATGGATAAGGCGCTGGTCTACGGAACCAGAGATTCTGGGTTCGATCCCCAGTGGAGTCGCTTTCTTTTTGTTTTATACATGAATGATTTTGAGGCAAGACTTTTTAATTAAAAATATATAGTGGAGTCGCTTTCTTTTTGTTTTATACATGAATGATTTTGAGGCAAGACTTTTTAATTAAAAATATATAATAACTTATTTTTTTAATTGAATCGGAGTTTGAGCTGCTTAGATTCAGGTTTATCCGAGACCTAACTCTTTTAAGTAAAATAATCAGTCTATTGAAAACAACAAAATTTAAGTCCATCAATTAAAAATTGTCTATAATTAAAAATATAGAATAACTTTTTTTTAATTGGATATGAGTTTGAGCTGTTTAGATTCAGATTTATTCGAGACCTAACTCTTTTAAGTAAAACAATCGGTCGAGTCGCTTTCTTTTTGTTTTTAAGTCCATCAATTAAAAATTGTCTATAATTAAAAATATAGAATAACTTTTTTTAATTGGATCTGAGTTTGAGCTGTTTAGATTCAGATTTATTCGAGACCTAACTCTTTTAAGTAAAACAATCGATCGAGTCGCTTTCTTTTTGTTTTTATACATGAATGATTTTGAGGCAAGACTTTTTAATTAAAAATATATAATAACTTATTTTTTTAATTGAATCTGAGTTTGAGCTGCTTAGATTCAGGTTTATCCAAGACCTAACTCTTTTAAGTAAAATAATCGGTCTATTGAAAACAACAAAATTTAAGTCCATCAATTAAAAATTGTCTATAATTAAAAATATAGAATAACTTTTTTTTATTGGATCTGAATTTGAGCTGTTTAGATTCAGATTTATTCGAGACCTAACTCTTTTAAGTAAAACAATCGGTCTATTAAAAATATTAAATTTAAGCCCATGAATCAAAAATTGTATAAGACTTTTTTCAATTAAAAATATATAATAACTTATTTTTTTAATTGGATCTCAGTTTGAGCTGTTTAAATTCAGATTTATCTTAGACCTAACTCTTTTAAGTAAAACAATCAGTCTATTAAAAATAATTAAATTTAAGCTCATAAACTAAAAATTATCATCCCTAACTAAGACTTGTAGCCTCTTTAAAATCACTTTTTTTGTAGAGAAGGGTTCAATATTTTCGAACCATACATTTAGGTCTAATTTCAAATTCAATCTATCTAGGTTTGTTGACTTTGAGACGGACTCATTTTATACTAAAATAACAATTAATATTTTCAAGACTTTCCATTTCTCTTCGTTTTTCATTAAATATGGGTAATTGACATCTTTAATCTCGAATTAAAACTTTTTTATTTTTTTTTAATAAAATAGTCAAAAAAATATGATATTTTCATAACAAATAAATAGTAATAACAACATTGATTAAAAATTTAGCTAGGACGCGCGGTTTGGAAAGATTTAGTAATACACAATTTTATCCTTAATTAGTAGAAAGACTATTTCCAAAATATATTTTTCGTAATCATCAACAACATCCAGTTGAATATCGCACAAATACGAGGTCTGAGAAAATCTAATAATACACAGTCTTATTTCTATTTAATAAAAAAGTTACTTTCGATAGACCCACATGTAAATGTGACATAAAGATATTATAAAAAGCCAAATGAACATTAAATGTGTAATAAAATAACTAAAAAAACTTAGAATAAAATAATAATAAATAATTAAAATAAAATAATAACAGCTCCATGTTGGAAAAAAAAGGTTATAAATCTTCGTCAAATTATACAAGTTTAGAAGATAAAGTTATTAAAAAAATAACCGGACAAATATACCTCATATGTTAGCAAAAGTGCTTATACCTGATTTTTTATTTCCAAAATAAATTTTCACTTATATAAGATATATTATAAAATATAAATTTTAAATAAATTACTATCTTTTTATGCAAATAATCGTATCTACTTGAAAAGACAATATGAATCTTACAGGAATGCCTAATTGCTGCTTTTTCGAAGCCATGCCTAATCTCACAGTTTTGGACATCGTACCATAGTTTGCGTGCCATACCAAAGAGACGCAAACGCGTGGAAATTCTGTTTCTCTGCGGGCTCCAAATAATCAGAATAAAAATTTTGTGTAATTAGATTTAACTCTTTATTATCTACATTTTTATTTAATTCTCTTATTTTGAAATGATGACTTATTTATAGTACTGTTTTGTTATTATACAATTTTAACCATATTTTATTAATTTTTGTCAATTTCTAATTTTAAAATAATGTTATATGAAAATTTAACAATTTAATATTATATCATTCTAAATAGATACAAATAATTGAGTGACAATTAAATACACAAGAAGTAAGAGGTAAATTTTAAAAGATGATTATCAAATTAAAAATTAAATTACAAGAATTCTCAAATGAATTTATCTATCATACAAAATGTTTTTCACTTATTATAAAATTATTTTTACTATTTTAAATCATTAAAAAGAATAATTTGATATCTATCATAGAGATGGATTGTTGTGTGTTTAACTTAATATTTAAAGATTTAATCGGTATTAAATCGTCATAAAATCAGTTAAAGATTAATAAAATTTGAAAAATAATTTAAAACTATTCTTTCCCATAAAAAATTTCAAGTTTAATTAAAAAATGAGACTGTTAAATAAAAATTAATCAATTTATTTTAGTTATTAAATTTTTATAATAAAAATTATTAACTAAATTACACTGAAAAGTTAACAGCTGAACAAAAAATTAACTTATTAAATTTTTATTATTAAATTGGTCAAATTAGTTCAATTTTTAAAATATTGATTGATAATTGTTTATGTAGACATTTGTATATCAGACTACTTACATTTAAATTTTGATAAGTATTTAACAAATTATTTTTAATTTTAAAATAATAATAATGATAGTTGGAAACTTTTAGTAAAACAATTATCGTCCGGATTATGCTAACCACAAGCAACGTCCTAATCCAGGTACTAAAATTAAGTCTAATTTAAGTGATGTAATCCTGCCGCCCACTTATAGATTTTAATATTTAATGTGGTAAAATTAGGAAAAATCTTGGACAAGAATGAAGAATACTTGGTAACTGGGTCCCACATTCGGACCACTATAGCGACTCGTCGCACAACCTCAGCCACAATGTTGAAATGCAGTGTAAATGAAATACAGATCTAAGCAAGCTGTATCCAATCACGTTCTAGTATTAGATCTGCCCCTCTCCTAACCACTACTATAGATACACGGCATTACACGTGTCCACTTGGCAGCCATTACCTTTACCAAACGTCACTTGAGATGGACCCCACCAGAAAATTTCTCTCTCTCTCGTCTGGTCACGTCTACTCTGGAAAACTTTGGTTTAACTGAAACCTCTTTTTGGATGTCTCGCACTTCTTCTGCTTTCTCTTTCTTTGACCTTTCTTCCTCGTAATCTGAGTTTTGTGTACAAACTTGTCTCACGTTGTTTTGAGAGTTTAGGAGTTCTGTTGTGTGCTCTGTTCTTTCTTTGTGTTCAGGTTGTTGAAAGACTGGCGATGTTTGGAGTAATTCACTACCGTCTCTTTGATTTGAATTATCGTTTCGAGGTCGGTTGTGGTTATTTCAAAGATGTTTGATTGGAACGACGAAGAGGTAAGCTTGTTTGTTTCTTTTCTTTTGTCAAGGTTGATTATGAAATTTTTGCTTTTTAGCATGTGAGAAAGCTGAACTTTGGTGGGATTTTCTTGCTTTTTTAAAAACATGAACTCTGGAAGCGAATTGAGGGAGAATTAGATAAAAGGTGGATGGTTTGTTGTCTGGATACAATTTGAATACATGTGCTTGAAGAATCATAGGATAGGAATGAACAGGATTTTACTTGAAGACTTTTGTTTCTGTCGGAAAACATATAGGTCATGTTTATTTCCTTCTTCTAAGCGTAAGATTTCAGGGGTTATGGCCTGATTTCAGATTCCAGTGATTTAATCAGTTGATCAAGAAATTTTCTTTAACTGTTTATCTATTAGTGTTTGGGGGGCTTAATTTTACGATATGCCCAAACTCGAGGGGCATTGTAAGGCGATATCATGTTCAAGTTAAACTGAAAAGCAGGATAATCAATGGATTTAGCCACTCTTAGAAACTTTGATTGAACTCTCGGTATAGTAAAAACGCATAATTCAGTAAGCAATTTGGGAAGCAATACGTTATCTAGACTTGAAGATTGAATTTACTTCTTAATGAAGTTTGTGGCAATCAATGATGTGATTTGGGACTCTGAAGATTAATTTTGATATGGAGTTACTGAAAAAGAAGCGAACACAGTAAAGAGGACGATCAATGAATAATGTATATATAATCACATGCTTAGTGTTGAGAATGTATTTTCACGTCATTTTGAAGCTTGAACCTAGCAATTAGGGGGCATATGCTTTAAGTAACTGTTAAACCACTACTGGGGCATCTAAGGTGGTTAAACTGAAAATTTGTTTCAACGGTACTTTTGAGGTGAAGATGTGAAGAAGTGCTGGAAAGCTGGAAGGGCTTGAAAGAAAATTTCGAGGGGAGAAAAAAAGTAATTTCGTTAAAGAATTTTGGTAGGAATTGAGGAGATGGGAATGATGTGAACTTCAGATAGCCAACTTTAGTGAATGCGTTGGCCAAAGTGCTAGCTAACACTCATAATAGGAGTGCCAAGTACTAGCTAACACTTCAGAGGCACCTGAAAACTTGTTTATATGTTGTATTTTTGTTTTCAAAGTCAAGATGGTGAGGAAATGGTTTCAAGACAAGCTTCTGGGTGTCAGGAAATAAGAATTCATGTTTCTACTATTATTCGGGTTTCCAATTGTAAATGATAGGAGGAGAAGTGGTTCTTGAGAAATAAGTTGCCTATAGAAAGAAAGTGTGAAGAGACTCTGGACAGTGGTGGAAAATGGTAGTATGCAGAGTGTGTTACTCCTTGAGCATTTCCCTACTTGGCTACTTCACATTTTTATGTCACAAGGATAATAGCCTTTGACTTGTTTATTTTATAACCTTATTGTTTCGGTTGTGTCTTATGAACTCCATCACTTGTACAGCCTAGAATGATTGCTTTGACAGTAGAGGTGACAAAAGTTTTTCTGCAGCAATGTCACATATGACTCATAAATGCCCTCAGATACTAGACTGCATGCGTTCCGTCGTCTTTTTTTTTGTGATTATTAAGGATTTTTTGCCGTCAGACATGCCTCTCTTGTTATACGTGTCACGTAATGATGACAAGTTTCTTGCCCCATTATTTTCAGCTTACTAATATTATATGGGGTGAGGCTGGTGAGAGTGATGATCATATTGTGCCCTATCCAGAGGCAACTGACAATTATAGCAAAAGGAAGCAATGGAGTGAAGAAGATGTCAAGTCCACTAGGCGGAAGGTATCCACTACTAAAGTTGATATGCATGGAACAAAGCTCAAGAGCAGTTCAAACTTTGAGATCAGTGAAGGAACGTCTGCATCTGGATCTGGCATGCATTCTTGGCATGGCTTGCCTATCTCTCATGCTGTCAAAACTGATCAAGATTCGATGGATACTTCAGTATCTAACAATTTGATTAATATATCCAAGGTTGATTCGTCAAGAGGTGGTAAGATGTGTAAAGAATAAAAGTACTCTGATCATATACTGCACGATCTTTTCAGTCTAACAGTACACTTATCTAATGGCAGAGATAGCTGAACTTGATAATGTAACTGGAATGTTTCAAAATCCCGAAGAAGCGAAAGAACAAGGTGATTTTGTTGACTATGGGTGGGCTAACATTGGAAGCTTTGATGATCTTGATCAAATTTTCAGGTAATGAGCAATATCAAGTTTTCTTCTCATAGAACACAAAATCTTTCAGAAATGATGAATTCAACTGAGTTACCATTCTCTTAACTGAAAGCTTTATCCAGAGACGATTCATGCCATTTGTAGTAGTTATGTGAATTTTATTACTATGGATAGAAATCTGTGAAGAAGCTTTCGTTACAAGACAGGATTTTGGAAATTAGCATAAATTTTTTTAGGAGTTAGTTTAGCTTCGGTTGTTGTAGGATTCTGGCATCCTTCCTCACAAATGATGCTTTGATACCAAACTTTTATATTATTTTCTTTTTCAATGATCTGACTTAATATCCTCACAAGTGATGATTTTGCAGAAATGATGATTCTATGTTTGGCAGTGTAAGCCTTCCTAGTGCTGATGAGCTATGGTCTTCTTCTAAAGATGTAACTAACAGCCCAGTAAAGCCCTTCCCCTTGTCTGTGGACTCTCCAAATTTAGAGATTGGTGCTTTGAGAAGTACATCTGAGCATTTCGGAATCAAAACAGAGTACCTTGAAGATGACCAGCCTTTTACCCCTGACCATAGGAAATTGAATGATCCAGTAACTCATGGTCTGCAGAGTGTGCAACAAATCCCGAATCATGTTCATTGTTCTGGAAATGCAAGTAAACCATTACTTGAAGAGCAGGTATTAAGCTTTTTTTGGTTGATCAGGCGATGTATACTAGTTTATTGCTTAAGCTGGAAATATGTGAAAAGTTAATCTCCTGTGTTTTGTAGACAGAATTGATTAACAGGGGAAATAACAGCTCAGCAAACTGTCAGCTTACTTCAGAAGAAACAGTTCTGCCAAATGAATTGGCTTCTAAGGTAAATAGTTCTATCCTTCTGAGCCATTACGAAATCTGATACCTATCGATAGTCTTATTTCTTCTTCCTAGTTGTATATGTAGTCAAATCAACTGTCACTTTATTGAGAAAGTTGATCTTCCATGTTACAGACTTTACGTGATTTCCCCATCAATTCAGGATAACTTTTGTTTGTTCATTGTCTTCATCTTTTAATCTGAACAGGCATATAAGCAAAAGAAATTCTTGAAAAGTAGGAAAAAGTTGGAGGAGAATATCATGTACCAAGATATACATGGTAATTGGTCTTCACCTGAAATCTCTTCCACTCAATTGAAGAATCAATATGTAGCCCCGATGCTGCAATCTTCTTCCTCTACGGTTTTCAGCGAACACAAGCAGTTACAGGGAGCCAATTCATTACAGTTCCACCAGATCTCTAACCCATTTGTTGCCCCTTCTGCTTATGGGGGTGTAACAAGTCCATATACTGCCATGCCAATGATGTCTCACATTCATTCCAGGGAATTCAATCCTCAGTCTTTGCTTTCTGGCTATGAAGCTTCTTCAGGTAAGATGGATCCTGCAAAGAAGATGGCACATTCTACAGATAAAGGCCAGACCATGACACCTCGGGAAAAAATTGAGAAATTGAGAAAACGGCAGCAAATGCAAGCACTGCTTGCAATCCAGAAACAACAGCAACAGTTTGTTCATCAAGTAGCCTGTCGCAATCAGCCCATTCGTCAACATTATTCTCAAGAAAATGGAATGCAAGATGTTGAGGGAGCCATTGTTGCAAATATAGAATCTGAGGAGCTAAGCACTCTTCCTGCTTTTGACCCAAGCTCACCTATAGAACAAGACGATTCCAGTGTCATCTCTTTGACAGATAATGATTTTTCATTAGAGGACACCGTATTATTCCAGCTTCAAGATATAATTGCAAAGGTATGCTTGGCTTGTATGCCGATTGTTTACCTGGTTGAGTAATTCAGTCATGAATATGTTGCCAAGCCAATTTTTTTTCCACAGTTGAATGTCAGAATCAGACTTTGTATGAGAGATAGCTTGTTCCGGTTGGCTCAAAGTGCATTGCAAAGACAATGTACTAGTGATACTAGCAGTACCAACAATAGTGGCAGGGATGAGCAAGTTGTGAAGGAAGAAACTGCTATCCATAACAGGTTTAAGTTTCTTTAATGTTGTTCTCATGATTGTAGTTTTTCAAATCTTTGATGCTATAGCTATAATTCTACTAAAAGTTATTACAAACCAAATTAGATCTCTCAGGTGCCATTATCATCCCGTGTTTTCTGTTCTTGGAATTCAGAAGAAAGATACATGGTTGAAGTACCAATTAATTTGCTCTGCTATGGTGTTTCCTTTCAGTGTACTTATCACTTCCAATAAAAAAGGGTCCACTTTTTTGGGTAAATGTATCACTAACGCCTATAAATCTTGTTGAACATATTGTTTTACAGAAATTCTAAGATGCCTGAGGTAGAAACAGAGACAAATCCTATTGACAGAACAGTGGCTCACCTGCTCTTTCATAGGCCTATTGAGTTGTCTGGAAAACACCCCAGCACACCCGGATCACCTGTATCTACCAAGCTCTCTTTCGAGCATAAGAGAGAAGGTACTAGAAAACTGTCGGCCGCACATCTGCAGGATATGAAACATATCTCAGAACAAGGATCCAAAAGTTCTTGCCTGCTAGATGATCCTCAGTCTATTTGTCAGAGGAAGACCAATATTTGCTTTGATATGTCAGAAAATGGATCTAACAACGGCCCTGCAGGAGCTAGAGTGGTTGAAGCCTCTCAATGAAACAAAACTCCTATGAACTCCATGACAGGGGTAATTCATTCCTTTATCTCTTCTATGCTTTTGTGATGCTTCAGTTGTCTATGTTTTTGATTTACTGGTAATGTGATGATCCTCAGAGCTCGAACACCTCAACTGTGGACTTCTGCGTATCGACTGGAGGTGACAAGTATTAAAGCATGCTTGTTTGAAGTGTTATACTCTTTCTCTAAACACTGACTGGAATTTCCTACTAAACCGACTCTTCATTGTGTGCTGTTCTATATATTGTATAGGCGTGTGAAAAAGATGAAAACATCATGCCACCTTAAATAAGTATTGGAGGATTTTGATCCTTGCATCCTCTTGTGTAGGGACAAGTGCCCTGTTTCTTTAACTTCAGAATTCTACTTCACTATGTCTAGATCGTTCTTGCATGTTCAAGCATTGGTAGATGACTAGTTGAGCTTTTGTAATAGCTAGATTGTGAGAATTCAGGACTGTTACAAGATTGATATCTTGATGACAGAGAGTAGAAAGCAAAAGGAAAATCAGATTGTTGGTGCCTCAAATTTATGTCCAAACAAAAATTTTCATCAATCAAATGGTCATGAAAATAAAATTCATAGTTTGCCGGTCAGTATCTTGCTCAAATGTTTTAAAAACTAGAACAAAAGTTAAATTGGTAAAACAAGATATTTAAGGTTTAAAAAGTTCAACCGGTATTAGATCGTCATAAGATTGGTTAAAGATTAAATAAAATTAAAGAATTTGAAATATGATTGAAAGAAATTCTTTAAAAATTTTGAAGTTTAATTAAAAATGTTAAATAAAAATTAATTAATTTATTTTGATTTATAAGAAATTATTAATTTACAAATATTGACTACTTAATTAAAAATTGATTAATTTTTAATAACAAGAATTATTAAATTAAGTTGAACTGTTTAAAGTTTTACAATTAAGCAGGTTGATGGTGTTGATGTTTTTAATCATTACATAAAGTTAACAATCTTGTGTTTGACTTTTTAGATTTGAACACAGTGTTCATAATATTTTAGATTTTAGTCATTTAATTTTAAGTTAGATTGATTTATTTTTTATATTCAATTATTGCCAAAAAAATTGTCAATCCAAATTTAAATTCTAATTAGATAGGATTCAAATAATTATTTAAATTAGAATTCAAGTTCAGTCAAATAAAATTGAATTCATTAACTTCAATATGAAATTCTTTATTTTGTCTTACAAAAAGTTAAGGTCTAGTCGGGTTGGGCCCAAATCTAGAAATATTGACAGGTTCGCAGCCTATTGCGTTGGGCTTTGATTACAGTTAGAAGACACTGGTCCTCTGCTTTCGGAGAGAGAAAAAGATCGATGGCCCACAAGCAGATTGTTTTGAAATCCACCTTTAACTAGCTCGTTTGTTTTAAGGGTATGTAGGTAATTGTTCACGGTAGTAACCGCTCACTTTTTAAAATAAAAAAGTAAAACAAAACTTTTCAAGGGTTATAAAAGGCGGATAGGTTTTGAATTTTCAGTTTGACTTGCGCGCCCTATTCACTCCCTACTCTCAAGTGACTCAAGGGAGAGAGGACGCAGAAGAAAGAGGTTGAGAATCGGATACGTAAGCAGGTAGCTTCTAGATCTAGAGTTGCAATGAAAATATTGTGTGATTTTATAGAAAACAAGATGAGATCATGGTGATTAACTTAGTTACTAACAGTTTTTTGATTATTTAGTCAGGATCTGGAATGAAATGGAGGAATCCTCCGTTCGCGGTTAATCAGGTGACGGGAAGCGAAGAAGTGAGAATAAGATATGAGTATTGTAACTTGTAAGTATTCTGATTCTTTTTCGTTTAGATCTTTCATCTCCAGATCAAGCGACACATTACTGATGTTTTCTTGTTGCTGATGTTTTCTCTACCTTTAATATTGATCTAGGGCGCTGCGATCTAGAATTGTTTTTGTTTTTTTTATTTGCTTGTATATGGCGTAAAGTTATTGCTATTGAAGAATTATGTTAATTTAGACTATTTAGTCACATATGCTACGAAAAAGGTATCAGTAGTTTTCGTTAAAAACGAGATCGTTTAACATTTCAAGTACGGTGAAAAGGAGTTATATATCACGGATAAACTAAAATAAGAGAGATTTGTTTATATTCTTTACTGATCTTCTAAAACGTGTGTTTGCTGTATTTTTTTACGTAATCTTATGATTTTTCTCTTTGAAACTTCACAGCTCGTGATGCTATTCTAATGATGTTCTTGATTGCTTCTTTACGACTTATAGCATTAGCCTATGCTATAACAGATTGCTGAACCGAGAACAATGCTATAGTTATAAAATTGTAGTGAGCTTTTCGTATATCTCCCCATGTTTCCTTGGAAAGTTAATTCTTATCCAGTGCCACACCTGTGACACCACTACTCTCTTGGTTTCTACTTATTTTTTTGTTATAATTTAATTTAGTATTAACTTTGATATATCATTTATGCTATTCAACTATTTAATGTTAATTACTAACAAAAAATTATAACTAATATAATTTATTTATTGTCATTATTTCATAATTAACTTAAAATTTAAATTTTTAAAAATTCTTAAATAAATCCCGATGTTTACTCTTAAATAATACCAATAAATTTAATAATTAAAATATATATTAACAAGAAAAGTTTAGCTTTCAAATATTTTTTACTTAGTTAATTATTTATTTTAAGAAAACATAATGGTTTTTAGTAATAAATATTAAGAGATAAGAAAATGCTATATATGTGATAGGATACGTAGTTCATACATGTTCTTGCAAGGTACAAGTACAAAATGTGTGTGATACTAAATGCTTTTAAATCTTTCGCAGAACATTACGCCGAGGAAAATTGGCTGAGGTGTACTTCATGAGCATACAGAGTTGTCAAATTCCTGCAATGAAAAAACATAAAATTTTAATTGGTTAAATTCAGACAATATTATAAATTTTATAAATTGCAAGTAACGGATTTTTACTTTGAAATCTTCTAGCTTCGATTGTGATTGAATTAATTAGCCCGTTTAGTTATTTAGATAATAGAAGTTTCTGAAGAGCATAAGTAATTACTTCACCGATTTAATATTAAACATAAACGAATGACTTCATACATTTTGAAGTGAAACCATATTTGTGATCGCATTATAATAGATGATAGTACAAGATAATATATTCTTACAGTATTAACAAATTTTGATTTGAAATTGTAAGGAAAAACAAATCAGAACTTATATATAACTTAGTGCGTAGACAACTTTTAGGAGAAAAAAAAAAGGCTTGTGATTTAATTGAACAAATAGTCAACAGAAGATTTTGATAGTATGTTATCTTCAAGGCTATAAATAAGCTTTTAGAACATTTTCTAATATAAAATTGTTCTCCAAATAAAGTACATGTTTATCTAAGACATTGATTAAATGAATTGGAGTTTCAAATGTTAAAAAGTATAATCAATTATAAGAGGTTATAGCTAAACATATACCAAATATTTTAGTTATAGTTAACTTCTTTTATAGGAGCAAACTGTCAAAATTAATATCACCATAGCAAAAATAGGAGTAGACTAGAGAATAGGTTTTATTTCTACATCCGTTCTGAATTCTTGCAAAATTGTCTCATAAACAAACTTTCAAAATTAATATCACCATTGCTTGAATTTGGGAAATCTTAGATTTTCTTAATTTTCAAATAATTACTTGAACATTTGGAAAATTTAAATTTTAACTCAATTTATTAAAGATTATTGGCAATTAATTAACTAAAACAATTTATGAATTTAAACAACATTTTTTTATTCAATTGATAGTTAATTCATTAATTACTAAGATATAAACTAAATTTTAACACATAAAATTATATTAATTTATTAAATGAAAATACTTTTAAATAAGAAATTTATGTTAATATGAATCAAGTTAAATCTTTTAAAGGTCTTAAGAATCATCAAAGTTTAAAATTTTCTTAACTTCTAAAAAATTGAATAAATAATTTTTTGAATATTTAGGAAAATTGAAATTTAATGCAATTTATTAAACTAAAACTATTTATGACTTTTAACAATATTTTTATTCAACTGATAGTTAATTCATTAATTAGTGAGATATAAACCAATTTTTAACACAGAAAATTATAGTAATTAATAAAAATTTCCAACTTCGATTGATAAATGCCATTTGTTTTGTCCGTTTATATAATAATCATTATTCTTTTACATTAAATATTCAAAAACATATTAACCAAGTCAAACCTCTTAAAGGTCTAAAGAATCATCAAATGTTAAATTCTTGCTTAATTTTTAATCAATTGAATAAATAATTATTTGAACATTTGGAAAATTAATATTTTAATTTTATTTTATTAAAGATTGATGGCAGTTAATTAACTAAAACAATTTATGATTTGTAACAATATTTTTATTCAAACTCTGTGTTTTAATTAAAATTTCAAACTTTGAGTTTTAAAAATAAAATTAAAATTTTTTATCCGTATTAAATAACAATTTAAAGATCTTTTTTATTCCTATTCTTAATCAATAATTATCATTTATTTCAACAAATAAATAGAATCATTATTCTTCTACAATAAAATATTCAAGAGTATTTTTAAATAAAAAACTTAAGTTAATATGTTTTAAGTTAATAATAAATCTTGGGTTTATGAGAGAGAGAGAGTAAAAGCGATCTCATACATGAATGGTGAATAGAATCGGAGAGAGGCTAAAGACTAACACAACGGTGCCATCTCTCCTGCGACAGTTAACAAATGGGTAAGCTATTCAAATTCAAGGGTTCGCCTTGCCGGCGCCGCCGTGACCAGGAGGGGGAGGCCGGAGGCAATAGCTCCACCGATTTTGACCATGAAAACCCTGACGACGACGACGCCTCCAGTCCTTTCGACCATGACATGCCTAGCACCAAAAACGCCTCTATGGACCGTCTTCGCCGCTGGAGGGTAATTTCTTGTTACTAGGAGGATATGAATGTTAGATGAGATTTACTGATTAAGAGTTTAAAGTCCTGCTGATTTGATGACTATCACATTTTGAGCTAATATTTTCTTTATATAGCAAGCGGCTCTTGTGCTTAATGCTTCTCGTCGAACTGCAAAAAAAAATTTCACCGTCCCTTTTGTGGTCTCTTATTTGAAAATTTGGGAAATTTTAAAATTTTAATTCAATTAATCAATGACTATTAGCAGCTAATTAACTATAATAATCCGTGAATTTCAACAATATTTTTATTTAATATACAGTTCATTAATTAGTGATACACAAAATAAATTTTAAAACAAATTATGTTATTTAATTAAAATTTCGAACTAAGTTGAGTTGTATTTCATTAAGCATTAATTAAATTCTTTTAAAATTTAAAATTAGTACATAATACAAAATTCAACATTGGAAATATATTTAAATTTTAAATTGAATTTAAATTTGCAATTTTAACCATAAGATTGTTTAAAAAATATATTGCTTGCAATAATATTATACAATATTAATATTATTTTATAAAAAATAAATATTGGACCATAATTATAACTTAAAACAATTGTAGCTAGATTGATTTCTTCCATTTTTATATAAACTATATCAAATCTTTAATTTTTTAAACTTGTTTTTTAATCTCAAATAGCGGTCAATATATTAATTATCAAACTCACACTATTTAATTTTGGACTTAATTCATTTTATCAAATTAAATTGAAAAAAATTTTACAAGTCTAATGATAACATAATAATAATGTGTGATGTCCTAAAATTTCTGGAGCATGAAAATGGTACACTTGTTTTTATAGATGGGAAATTGTTTTCAGCATCCAAATTTAATAATTAAATTGACTTTAAAATTTTAACTGGAATACAGTTCAAGTCCTCCCAAATCCTTGAAATTATACTTGAACATGAAAATTAAAAGTAAGCATATGTATTCATACCTTTATTTCATATATTGAATTAATTGACACCTATGACAATGATATTATTCTTCCACAATTGTATTTTTAAAAGGATGCATTATATAAGTTTAAAAAATTAATATAAGTCTAAAAATTTTTAATTTTGAATTAATTGACATTTATAAAGATGATATTAAATTGTATTTTTTAACTATATTTCTCTAATTTTGAATTGATATTAATTTTAAATGCACATATTTATATATACCTATATTTCATATTTTGAATTGATTCATAGTTATATTCGATATTAAGTTGTAGTTTTATACAACATTTCTCTAAAATTATCGCTTTAAAAAAATATATTATGGAGCGATGTTGATTCGGATTTAAAAAGATAAATGTACGAATGATCTTAATTACAATCTAAAAGTATAATGCATTATAAAGAGATGTTAACTAGTAAATTTCTTATTACAATTCATTTATTTTAGATATTAAATTTGTTCTTAATTCAGTTATTTTAAAAAATATAATTGAAATATTTTTTTTGATTTAAGAATCCAGACGAAAAAGATTATATTATAAAGATAGGAATTATAAAGATAGCATAACTTGTTTCTTTATTCTTTATTTTGTTATTTATGCTAAGTTTCTATATTGGAGGAACAAACAAGGTAGAAGCCGAAGAAATATGTGACGGACTCCATACTTACCTGTAAACCTTGGGACGTGGCGTTTCATAAGCCCAGCGGATTCAACGCTATCTATGCTCGGATTCAGCCTTTGCACACGTCGCTGACTGTACGATTCAATACTTCAATAAATTTTAATAAATTTCTCACGTAGTGTATTCTGAACAAATAATAGTACATTGGCGATGTGCGTACTTGTCCCAAACTAATAGATGTAAATAACGAAACACTTAATTATATGATTATTAGTTAAATAGTTTTCGTCGTCATTTTAATTAATATTAATTACAATAATCAATGACGGCTCAACTTTTTTTGACCTTCGAAATAAAATCTGCTGTCCCCTAAACAAAAATTATCTAGAAATTTTGAGAAACATTGTCGACTGCACAATCTTTGCTACATCGAATTTGAAAAATCTGGATGGCTGGCCCATTGAACAGACCCAAACTAGGGACTTGGTCCTTTATATTCTAGAGGTTCATAATAGTTCATACCTATTATATTTGTATATTAAAAATGATTCTCTTGAGTTAGAATTGAATAAACCCTTCGTTTTAGCGAAGCATTGCTATCCATATTTATTTTGCAAACTATTAAATTTATAGGGTAATCTCATTATTAAAAAGTAACTTGATATCATTCATCAACTTTCCTCAGGTGTTTCAATTAAATAATGTGTAACCAATAACAAAAACCAAAGACCCTATTCAAAACTTGTATAATGTTGTGAAGAAGAGTTAACACAAAGTCGAATCCACACTTTGAAGCAAGATATCATGCCTCTTTTCACTAGGTAAACTTGTTCATTCTACATAGACTATCGAATATATGCATATTAAGGTGCATTGTACATGAATCTATGTGTATTGACAACTTACTGGAATTCTTCAATCTTTTTGGCCTGTTTTACTTATTGAGGTTGGAAAAAAGTTATTCCCAGATACCTTCGATTGGTCAAAATCTTAAACAGTATTCGTTGTAAACTAGTCAATTTCTCAAGCAACAGTTTAATCTAAGTGGTTTTTTTTGTCCCTTTTTTTTCTTTTTAATAGTATGCACTAGCTTGTCACTATCAAAACGAAACTAATTAATAACATATATGCCTATGCATTTAGCTCCTTCCTAAATGCAATTCTTGTACATTTTCTTTCCTAAAACTGAACTAATACCCTAGCAAATTGAGTAGTCAGGAATCAAGAACAGATGCAAGCCAAATCAAGAAACTGAACAAACACCGAAAACCATTGTCATTAGAGAGAAAGAACGGCAACAGCAACCAAAGATTTCATTCAAGATGTTGAAGAAAGAAAATCATCAAACGTCAGCGGAAAATAAAGAAGAAAGGTCTAATAGAAAACGAGAGACAATGAGATGGACAGAGAGAGCGAAAGAAGGTGAAGGCGTTGGAGTTTCAACAGAAATATACCTGAGCGTACGCCAGATCTTGTATCACTTTCAAGATCCGCCGTTCTTCCTCAGTTTTAGCTTAGCTTTCCAGCGATCATCAGTGAAAAAAAAAAGAAACGGTTAATAAAAGATGAGATGTACAGAGAGAGCGAACGAAGGTGAAGCTGTTGAAGATTCAACAGAAATATACCTGAGCGTACGCCAGATGTGTATCACATTCAAGATCCTCCGTCCTTCCTCAGTTTCAGCTCAGCTTTCCTGCGATCGTCAATGAAAAACAAAGAAGAAACGGTTAATAAAAGATGAGACGAACAGAGAGAGCGAACTAAGGTGAAGGCGTTGAAGTTTCAGCAGAATTATACCTAAGCGTACTTAGATGTTACATCACTCTCAAGATCCTTCGTTCTTCATCAATTTTTGCTCAGCCTTTTTGTGATCCCTTCTTGCATCGTAGAACATCGACGATCTAGATCCAGCAATAAAGAGATGAAAGAAATGGAGAAGCAGAATCACAGAGAGAGAGGTCGTGCATTCTGTATCAGAATGGAGAAAAGTAGAGAGAGACGAGAGAATCGAACGACGAAGGGTTTGTGAAAAGTGAAAGAAACTGACAATGGAAGGAGACGAGAGGAGAAAAATATGGAGCAGAAGAAAATGAAACTGATTATGGAGGGAAAGAAAAATTTGAAGCAGATATATATATATAACCAAAAAAGAGTCTATACGACGTCGAATGGAAGTTGAAGTGGTGCAAATGACGAAAAGAAAATAGAAAACTCCGTTTTCTTACACAACATTTGGGCCTGCATATGTAGTTGGTCTGCAGTGCCTTAGCCCTAAATCAGTTAAATAAAATCAAGGCCTTAAAGAAAAAGAGCCTTCGAGCCTATATTTTCAAATGAAAAAACCTCAACTTTGTTAAAGTTTTAATCACCTAGTTACGGATAGACAAGGCCCAAGTCCAGTCCAGTCCGAGTTTAAATCAAAGTCAATACATTTAGCTCAAATCAAACCAACGTCATTTTAAACTTGGACTTAAAAAAAAAAGGGTTCTAATTTTTGAACATGAATAAGATTTTTTCTTTTGACTATAATTTCACGATTAGAATCTAATATAAAACGTGAATCAGAACGAAACCTGAACCTGACCGGAGCTTTTTAGACATGTTTTGTATGTGTATAATGATAAATAGTTACTTTTGGATCTATTGAAATCCGAGTTCAAACTTAACTGAATCGTTTAGACTAACTCTAACTTAGTAACAAAATTTTAGTTTGTGTATAGCCAAAATCCAGCCTAATTTATTGGCCTTATTTGCATGTAATTCAAGTAAATCAAGACTCGACCTAACTAATATCAACAATAGAGTTAGCAATAGACTCAATTGAACTCAAATGCAAGTTTAAAATATCCAAATTCGACTTCATATAGGGTTGGATTGATCAATTCTCGAACTAATTTGTCATTATCATTAATAGACATCATCGTTGATTGAGTCACCTGTCTCTACTTTTTGTACCAACAACCTCAGAACTTTGAGGAGATTCTCAAAATGTATGCTCATCCAAGACTTGAATTCCTCGTCCCAAGGAGTCAGACACAATTGAGGAACCTCATAAAGAATGATAGATAGAGTAAAGAATTGTGTATTTCTCTATATTGCGAATTGATACAGTGAGCCAGAATATATA
>JAOQMR010000009.1:22798931-22816023 GCA_027563865.1 Erythroxylum pelleterianum | reverse complement strand
AGTACCATGATATAGGATTGCCCCCAAGGTAGATGACATAAGCAGATGTGGAGGTTTTTGAATCAAAATCGCCGCCCTAATTAGCATCGTTGTAGGCAGTTAGGTTGAGATGTGGGGGACGACGGAGGTGTAGCCATAGTCATGAGTATGTTTGAGGTATCTGAGTGTGCGTTTAAGTTGAGTGAAGTGGGTGTCCGTCGGTCTTCTCTTCTGACCGACGGCACCTCCGGTCTCATCTTCCTCAACATGCAATCAATCTTCAAGTTAACTGGCTCCAACTATCCGGCGTGGCGAGTACAAATTTCTTCCCTTCTCATCGGCTATGATCTAATGGGTTTTGTTGATGGCACTCACCCTTGTCCCGATGAGAACGATGACACCTATAAACAATAGATTCGGCAGGATAAACTGTTACTTCATGCACTTACCGCCTCTGTCGATGCTACCATTATCAATATGTTGGGGTCCATCACCTCCTCTCAACAAGCCTGGGCACTCCTTGCTCGGATGTTTGCCAACAAATCACGACCCCGTCTTATGTCTCTTAAAGAGAGACTTATTAATCTCACCAAGGCTGACTCCTCCATCGCCGACTACCTTCAACGCATCAAGAGCATTGCTGACGAACTTGCCATCATTGGTGGTCCCGTTGATGACACTGATTTGGTTATCCACACACTCAACGGCCTCCCGTCTGACTACCGTGATCTCTGTGCTGCCATACGTGCCCGGGAGCAACCCATTTCGTTTGATGATCTCTTTGACAAACTCACCGATCATGAATCCTTCCTGCTTCGCCAATCCCAACTAGCTGATTCTCCTCATCCTCTCACGGCCAATACTGCTACTAGAGTCTGGCCGTCGTCTTCTCGACAAAACATGCGAACCCAATTCACCTCCCCTCTGGTGTATGCCCGCCAGCCCAATCCACAGAGCCCATCTCATTCCTATCGCCACATTATCTGTCAATACCGTGAAAAACCGGGTCACACTGCCAAGGTATGTCGGAAATTGCTTCGCCGAAGGTCTAGTCCTCCTGTCGGCAACACTGGTCTGTATCCCTCTCCATCTGCTCACTTTGCTGGATGTTCTGGTACTCAACACCCTCCCGACCCCAAAGCCCCATACCCATGCCCTCCTACCCACTGGCCCGCCAGTCCCCCTCCTGGGTCCTCTGGCCCATCGGACTCCCCTCCCACCTCCGCACCTACCTTACCTTCCTATTCCCCATGGATTCTTGACTCCGGTGCCTCCCACCATGTCACTAACAATTTAGCTCATCTTTCCCTATCCTCTCCGTACTCAGGTAACGATTATCTGCAAATGGGTGATGGGTTTAACCTCCCGATAACACATACTGGTAGCTTCCGTTGCCTCTCTCCTCCAAATCTCTGTTATTTAATAATGTTCTTCATGTTCCAAATATCAGTCGTAATCTCATTTTCATAAAACAATTTTGCACCACTAACAATGTTTCTGTGGTACTCTTCCCTAATCGGTTTCAGGTGAAGGATCTCCGGACGAAGGAAGTTCTCCTCTCGGAGATGTGTCACGGTGACCTCTATACTTTTCCGCTCCCACCATCCCACCCCTCTGCTCTCATGACTACTGTTTCGAGTCCTGCGCTTCTCCATCACACTCTCGATCATCCCTCTACCAAAGTAATGTCCCATCTTCAGGCCACCCACCACTTCCGATGTTCCTCTGCCCTTCTTCTACCGTGTGTTTCCCGTGCGTGTGCCAAAAGTCACAAGCTCCCGTTCTCAACTCAACGTCTTCATAGCACCCGACCACTGGAGTTATTGTTCTCTGATGTTTGGGGTCCAACTCCGGTGTCCTCTGTCGATGGTTTTCGTTTTTATGTTGTTTTTATTGATCATTTTTCTAAGTATGTCTGGTTATATCCGCTTCGTCAAAAATCTGATGTTCTTGATGTTTTCATTTCCTTCAAATCTCTTGTCGAGAATTTCTTTAATTTCAAAATCAAATCCTTATACACTGACAATGGTGGTGAGTTTATAAAACTTCGTCTCTTCTTGTCTAAGCATGGTATCTCTCATTTCTCGACCCCTCCACACACTCCCGAACTCAATGGCACCTCCGAACGTCGCCACCGTCATATTATTGAAACAACTAGATCTCTTCTTCACTTTAGCCATTTACCACCAAAATTCTGGTCGCATGCGGCTTCCACAGCCGTTTACCTCATCAACCGTATGCCCACACCCCTTCTCTCCATGAAATCTCCATATGAACTACTCCATCAATCTGCTCCCTCCTATAATAATCTTCATGCCTTTGGCTGTCTTTGCTTCCCTTGGTTGCGTCCGTATACGGACCACAAGCTACAACCTCGCTCTGATACCATAAAGAATGATAGATAGAGTAAAGAATTGTGTATTTCTCTATATTGCGAATTGATACAGTGAGCCAGAATATATACAAAAGAATTGAGCAACAAACTGTACAGAAAGAGAAAAGATGCTAACAGAATGAAATAACAGAATCGGGTATAACAAATTAGGAAGAGTCTAGAGAATTCTTAACACCTCAAACACCAACAGAACTAACCCGTCAGGTGGGAAATTTGTTAAATATTGCAAGTTTAGAGAAAACACCAACAGAACTAACCCAGTTGCCTAGACTTTTAACCCAGTCTAGGCAACTGGGTTAAAAGTCTAAGAATTTGTGACTCTGCTTTATTTTTATCATTATCATAACTAAGAATGTGATTGAAAAATGATCTCAACCTAATTATACAATCTTAAGTTCAACTGTTTTTACCTGCTTGGCTTCCAGATTGTACTTCTTCAACAGCTCATGTTTGTCCTCCAATGTCAGCATCTCGTAATTAGGTTGAAGGACATGTTTGGTGATATTTGAGAGCAACTCAGTAATCTGACTACCAAACAGATATCCGGTAATAGGAACGCTTTTCAATTAGTTGTTGTGTGTGATATTGCAAAGACCTTGCAGCTTAAAGGTCAGTGAGCGTGATAAATCAGCAAAAATGGCGTCTTACATGAAAAATGTGGACTTTGAAAGGGAATTTAAGCAGTTGTTCACGAGCAAAGTATGTCATTTTGCTCTGCAACATCAAAATCAAGCCCTCTACAGTTTCCTTGTTCGTAATCCGAGTATAAACGCTACGAATAGCTGATTGGCTGAATTTGTCTGTTCCCAAGAAGATTACCTCCATCTGTTACAAGGAAAAAGAACTCGAAAATTTTTCAAAATTAATCTATAAATTAAAAGCGCAATCTCTTTTCTGTTCTTCAGTTCGCTAAGCTGCCAAACGACAATGTGTACAATGTACCTTCTTCTTTGGACGAGCACGATGAGAGACGCTGAGACGAAGTCGTTCCAACTCAGGCTGATCGCCGAAATCCGCACGAAACCGAGCGAGTGACCCTGCAGCTCCGAGTCAGGCACGTAATAACCTCTGAAATTGAGCATCTCGAAAACACTCTTACGAGAAACATAATACCTGTAGCTCTCCACACTCCCTTGGACCACGGACTCCCTGATGCACCGTTTCCTCCGCTCGTCACCACCGCTAACAGTCACTCTCTCTCTCTCTCTCTATATGTGTGTGTGTGTGTGTGTAGCTTTTGGAATGTTCACTGTTCTATTTTTGTAACGGACTGTAAAGCCCAAAAGAGATTAGTCAACGTATCTTGTCTCTATGTTTTGGCTAGGAGGACGTCGTCGTTTCGAAAGGAAAAATGGTTTTTGGCTGAGAACCCTGGTTGGTTCGAACCTATCACCATCATTTCCAAAATTCCATTGAAACACCCTCATCTCTCTCCTCCGACCTTGCGAGAGCCGAGCGATCAAACGACCGACGATGTTCCGGCAAGCGACGCGGCTCCTTTCCAGGCCCATTCGGGCTCGATCCTTCTCGACCGATGTGTCGGCGACTCAATCGGCAGAGACCAGTTTCGTGGAAGCGTGGAAGAAAGTGGTCCCCAATCTGGACCCACCCAAGACGCCTCTTTCCTTTATGCAGCCTCGTCCTCCTACTCCATCTACAATCCCTACCAAGCTTACGGTCAACTTCGTTCTTCCTTATGCCTCTGAGTTGTCCGGCAAAGAGGTGATTTTCTGTGTGGTCGTGTTTAGATTTACCTTTGCTGGATTTTGATCTTAAACTTTGTTGAATGCATCTGATTTTTTTTCTGTAATTGATGATCTAGTAAATCATGTCTGTTGAAACGATTCCGTGTGGGTTTAACAGTCATTAACAAGATTTGAACAAGTTACTGATGAATCCTGCATTGGCAATTTTCAGTATGATGTTGGATTGCTATGATTAATTGGGTTACGATCATCACTTCTCATGTGATTCTACCAGAGATTAATGATCCTGTCTACTGTGTATGCTAGCCTTATTGACAAAGTTTCTGGATTGCATCAAAATGTGCCAATGTATTCATGTGTGTATCTCTTTACTTTGGCTCTTGTGTTAGCATGAAAGCCAAGACTTCATTTTTATGAAGGGATATATATCTTCTATTCGGAATTTTATGATCGTAACCGGGTTGGCTCTCTAGACATTATAAATCTGTGTTGAATTCTTGATGTCTGTCTACAATTTATATTTGTGATCAATGTCTTGCATATACATTTCATTTTTTTCGTTTTGTTAGATATGGTAGTATATGGAGATCCTTCCTTCAACAAGTTTGATCAAGTCTTTGAACTAAGCCTTCTCGCTTTTGTTTCTTCTATGATATCATCGATTAGGCTTTTTTCATAGCAGGCTGCTTATCATTCTGGCTACAGTCTTACTAATAGTATCTTTGAAAATGGCTTTTGTTCTTCTTGTATGAGTAAGTATTGCTGCTATAGACCTTTCGTTGATTAGAGACACCAGTTTTTTCAGTTTTTCGGTGCTTGAGAGTGAGCTTCGAACTTATGAATGAGCTTGATTGACTTCATGGTTCAGTATAAATTGTGCAATTTTTATAACACCGCACCATCTAACTTTACAATGCATCATTATCCTTATATCCTCACATGTGTATTATTTCATCCAAGGCCATTGCAGGCATTTATTTTGTAGTTCTATTTGTTCTCATATTTTTTCTACCATCCTGTAGCTGTTAAATAGAATTAAGAGTTGGCTAGGTAATGAAATGGTTGGGGAAGAAACTAGGGACGAATGGACTCCAATCTTCATGTACTACAGTCTTTCAACAACATTGGACACCTGTGGATACATATATATATATTGCCATGAATTGAAGGTCCCTTGATGTGTTTTTGGGCTTTTGGGCTGAGTGGATGTATCAGCCTTGTCTTTTTGTTACCAAAGCCATATTACTCCTTGAGGAAATTGTATCATCTAATTCTTGTCATTTTGGTGGTTTGAACCTTCTTCTTGTTGCAACCTTTTTTTGGTTTGCGTTTTAAATAACCAGTAATTATCTTGATCGTTATAGCTAAGCTATCTCTGACATTTCAAATCTGTTCGTAGATTGTTTCTGTTCATGCATCTTGAAAAACAAAATAAGATTGCTTTTGATAGGTAACTGCAGAAGGTCTTACCTTTTCAAAAACTTCACTTAGGTTGACATGGTCATAATTCCAGCTACAACGGGGCAAATGGGTGTTCTTCCTGGACATGTATCAACAATTGCAGAGTTGAAACCTGGAGTGATGTCGGTCCACGAAGGAAATGATGTGGTGAAGTATTTCATTAGCAGCGGCTTTGCATTCATCCATGCCAACTCTGTTGCAGATGTAATTGCAGTTGAGGCTGTACCGCTTGATCAAATCGATGCTAGCCTGGTTCAGAAAGGACTTGCAGAGTTCACCCAGAAGCTGAGCTCAGCCTCAACCGATCTGGAGAAAGCCGAAGCACAAATTGGAATTGATGTGCATAGTGCTCTCAATTCTGCCCTGACAGGCTAAGGGTCTTTTACTTACCTTGATTGATCGGTTTAATCTCTTCAAAGTGTGCTTCAATTGACACAAGAACTTGCGAGAAACAAGCTATTTTCTCGTAGTAGCATTTCTTTCTAGTATTTCCATGTATTTGAGATTGTTATAAATAATATTCAGATGGGATTCTCTTCTTTTGAAGGACTTAGTGCTAGAAACTTCTGGTCTACGAACCTTATTAATACCATCCCATTATGACCAACACGTTCTCTGTTTCTTCTCAGGTCCTACTCCAGTTGGTGGTAAATGGTAAGTATGGCAATGAGTGGTTTAAAACGACGGCATTTTAGAATGAATTCTGGGTAGTTTGAGTTAATCATTGGATTAGAGGAGACTTGATTGCAATCTAGAATTCAACCAATTCAAACTTGACTTAACAATTTTGAGTTAAATTAAGTTGACTTAATTTATTAACTTTAAGCGAATTGATTCGTTAACTTTAACTTAAGCTGAATCGAGTTACTTTGTACTGAGCATTCTTATTGAATAGTTATTTAATTTTTATATTACAAAAATGTAGACCAGATTTAAGAGAGTTTGTATTCATTTTTGGTCAGTTCAAAATTTTTATGATTAAAAAATTTAATGGACTGACCAAATTTTTAGTTCGATTTTCAATTTTTTAGTTTGATTTAGTTTAATAATTTTTGTTGTTAAAAAATAATCAGTTTATTAATTAATCTATTGATTTTTGTAAATTAATAAATTCTTATAAATCAAAATAAATCGATTAATTTTTATTTAACAATCTATTTTTTCAATTAAACTTCAAAATCTGCGAAGAGTAAGAAAATCACTTTCAATTATATTTCAAATTCTTTAATTTTATTCAATCTTTTGCTAGTTCTATAATGGTGAAATACTGATTAAATTTTTTAAACCTTAAATCTCTTGTCATACCAGTTCTAACTTTTGGTCTGGTTTTTATAACTTTTAGTAAACTTCTGGTCTGGTTTTTAAGAGACATATTTTTAGATTTAAGGCAATTTGCTCTCTCATTTTCTCCTCTATTCCATTACAACAAATCAAGTTGTTTAGGGGGTGTTTGTTTCCATTTTTGTTTTTGTTTTCAAATTCAGTAAAAAAAATCTGTTTGTTTGAGTTTTTAGTTTCTGTTTTGGGTTTTGGTTTCTTCCGGTTTTCAAAAATTATGAAAACCATAAAAAGTGGTTTTTGTTTCTCGTTTATATTTTTTTGTTCAAATAACCTGATTTACTATCACTTAAATATATATTATTTAATTATTAATAAAAAATATGAATAATTTAATTCAAGATTATATATTTGATAAATTAAAATTAATTATCAATAAAAATTATGAATGACTTTATTTTATTCAATTGTTATAATTAAATTGTATGTAATTAAATTTTAATAATTATTAATGAATATAATTAAATTTAAAATATATAAATATCCAATTAAATTTAATTTAATAATTACAATATATTTCAATTAATATTAATTTTTAAAGTATTTATTTTATTAAAATAACATAATTTCATTAATAATTTGTTAATAAATATTATATAAGAGATTAAATAAATATATTTATTTAAAAATAATTTTTCTTTAAATTATATCTAATATGTAATTAGTATCGATTATAAAAATATAACTATATTAACGTTAACAAACAAACAGGTTTTGGTTTTTATTTGAAAAAATATAAACAAAAAATTGAAACGAAAATTGAAAAATATAACAAAAAAAAACAAAAGTATAATTATACGGCCTCTAGTTTTGACTGGGGATGGCATTGAGCCTGATCATTCTAATCCCACTTCAAAATTCTTGCTTGAGCTTGGTCCAAAGCTCTATCTAAGTTCAGTCCAATGTTTCTTTCAATTTAAAGTTTAAGAAGCAACTTATATTCACTTATATTTTTGGGATTTAGGCTAGGTTGAGCAATTTCAGTCTCGATTGAATCCTAAAAGTTTCGGAAAATTTTTTTTTGAATTTATGCTGAAATGTAGATAGTTTGGACCAAATATGTTGACTTCGGACAGGTTAAGTTGGATCCGGGCCAAAATTGTCGGCACTAGTAGTTTAGTGTTCGCATCCGCAGACTACTTTCTGAGAAATTTTCTGGGCATCAAAGAGCACTTTTCACATGTGGCCCAAAAGCAAAGTGCAAAAGTAGTCGCCGATAGACATGTCTCACATGGGCTACAAAAGTACATGACGTCTTTTCCCCGACAAGAATCGATAGTGAAATTTACAAAAGTAAGGCGTTAAATTTTTTAATGTTAATTTATTCTTATTATTTAAATAATTATTAAAAAGAAGACTTAATTGAGTAGCAAGCAATCTTGTTTATGATATAAAACAAGGATTACGATCTTTGATCCCCATTTTTATAACAATTTATGTTTATTCTTTGCCGTCCACCTGGAAGACATAACTTAATGAATCTTGGTGATATATGTACACCTCAGCGAATCTATGCATATGATGTGCAACTTGGGAATCGCAAGCCCACTTCTACCTAAAATATAGTCACATAGATATAATTTAATTATATAAAGAAACACTCCACTTGAAGCCTTTAACACATGCAACTTGGAACCTCCATTACCATTATGAATACTATATACGTCATCGTGAAAATTTACACTTTTAACACCTCAAAATGTTAAATACGTTGGTCTTAAATTTTAAAGATTAAGATGCACTAGTCTTCAAATATAATAATAAACTATTTAAAGAGTTAAACGTAGATCAAATTATATTTAAATAAGAAAAATATAAAAATAAACAAAAATTAAATATACTTAACAAAACCATAACTTAAAAAATTAAATCATAAATTTAATTAAAATAATGTTTTTTTAGTTAAAGATAAAATATATTAATTTAGCAAAAGCCATATACAAACGTTACAATGAAAAAACAAAAGGAAGCTAGAAATAAAAACTTGCTTTCCAAAATACACATTATCGACAATTTACTCGGAAGTCGACTTACACTACACAAGTTGACACACAAGTCGACACACAAGTCGACTTATAACACTCAACAACACTGTTCATCTTCTTCTTCATCAACCCATACGAAGCAGCAAAATTTTCTTCCATTTTTCTTTAACTTCTTCACTTCAAAACTCATCTATCCATCATTTCCATTCCCAAATACTATCATAATTAACTTTACACTTCAAAACTTAGAAATCCAAAATGCCACATTTTCATTCTCTCTCTCTCTCTACGGTAAACTTTCAAATTTTCATATAATTCACGTATGTGATATATATATATATAAAAACCGAGTATGAGTTTATCGTGTATTTGTTTTTCTCCAGAATTTTGCACTCTTCCTATACCACTTCAATAATTCTTCTAGCTCTTAACGCTATCTTCTAACATGATATTCCTCAAGCATTAACACATAAAAACAACAAACAGAGCATATCATCTATACCACAATGTTACTGCATATTTATATATATATATAGATATCATCTTTTAAACCATAACCGAACACATTTATATATGTATATCTCAAGTTTTCAAAGTCATACATGCATATAAATCTTTACACTTGACACTAAGCCTTAGCAAAATCACTTACTGCGTAAAGATCCAGAGAGTCACTCAACGATGCTTCAATCGTTATTTGGTGAAGAAACTAGTGAAGAGAGTTCGGTGAAGACTAAAAACAAAACTATAGTACTCTTTTTTAACTCATCCACGTAAAAGCCACTTGTCAAAACAATTTGCGTATAGGCTTGCATGTAAGACAACTATCACTCAATGGCAAACCACATGTCTCGATATTTATAAGCCAATTGTCAAATTTTAATTGGTCTTTTAGTTTATTTATTTTTCCTTAATTTAAAAATACCCAAAATTTTCAGAAAATTTATAAAATTTCAAAATAATAATATGACTCTCCAAATAAATTTTCAACTCAAAAATAATTCACCAACAATTTCTAAAAAATATTCGAAATGTGCAAAAATTGCTAAATCACATTTTATACACTCAAAATAAAAATCCAAAATTTTCAGTTATAAACCAATTTACCCGGAAAATGTCATGAATGCATGCCAAAAATGCTTATGCACAATTTAGTAAATATTCAAATAGCAAGCATAATACGTACTAAATTTTTTTAATATTCTAACCCCTAATTTGGAGCGCTACATCCCATAATGTGTAGACTACTCTCGGCATGTTTACGTATAATAAAGCCTCTCTATATATATGAATGGTAATTTCTGCACATGCACATGATTGGACATGCATTCATGACTTTTCCTGGCATATGTGTTTATTGTGAAAAATATGTTATTTGTGCTTGAAAAAATTGAATTGGAGTGATTTATGTGTGTTTTCCATTTTTGGGGACTTTTAGGAAATTTTTCTGAAAATTTTCGGGGAACATTTCCGGATCGGAAAAAAATCGCCAAGTGGCGGACTGAATTGGTTTCCAGTACTAGATATTTCTGTCCAATGGCACTTGATATTGAAGTAAATGATTTTGGGATTGTAATTGGAGCCATTGGAATTGGATGGATTAAAGATTTAATTTTATTAGAATTCTTTTATTAAAGATTATTAATTGATTTTGTCTTTTCCTTCTTAAGTGACAAGTGGCATGACTCATTTAATGTCTTAAAGGTTGGTCATTCACGACACTTCCAGAAAAAAGCCAACAAAGACAATTTGAAATAAATGAAGGTTGTCTTTGATTCTTCTCTCATCCGTAGCCTTCTTTTCTTCTTCTTTTTCGTTGGCTTTCTCCTTCTTGCTAATTGCCACTCATCTCCACCTACACAAAGCTCTCATATCCCATGTATGTTCTCTTCTTTTGTTTACAAAAACACAAGCCTAAGTTGTCCCCTTAACATGATGATCGTGTGTGTGGTGGAGAGAATTAGAGAGGATTGTGAGACTTTGAAGTTTAGAGGATTGGAAGCTTGATTAGGTAAGTCATATGTTTTATATGATGGTTTTGTAGTTAATGACATTCTTGTGATGTTATTTAAGGTTGATAGCATGGTAATTGTGGTTGGAATATAAGGGTGTTTGTGTGTATAACTTTCTTGCTTTGATGAATGATTGATAATGTAGGATTTAATGAATGTGTGTTGGAAAGGTTTTGGAAGTGAAAATGAGTTTAGAAGAGTGTAGGAAATACATGGATGATTGAGTGAGTGTTGCTGCCATTTTGAGGACTAATGCTCAAGAATAAGTTATGAATTGGTTATGGTGGAAACATGAAGTGAAATGAGTGTTAGTTGGTTTAAAAAAAGGTATGGAAGATGTAAAATGAGAGTGAGATTATAAAATCTGGAAAATGTGTTTTGTACATGTTTCAATGTTTTCACCATAACTAGTTATGTGGTTAAGCAATTGAGGTGAGGTTTGTCTTAAGTTAAAATTGAGACATTTGGCTACATTTCTTGGAAGGAAGTGCTTTCCAATTTTGATTAGAAGAGTGTTGAATCTTGGTTTGAAAGTGAGGTATAGGTGCAGTATGAACAATAACCGAATAATGTGACCTGAAATTTGATGAATTTTTCTAGATTGATCGAGGTCGAATTTGTTAAATTGGTCTAAATGAAAGTTGAAGCTTTCCTTGTTATCTTTCTATCGCCACTAGGTATGCAATTTTTCGATATGTATGTTGAGAGTTATGACCTGTTGAATGTCAGCTATTTATGTGCATTGTGTTGGAACCTAGTCCTAAATATAAGTTTTGTAAGTATTGTGCTTGGAAGCCGATTTCTGGATAGTTGGGGTTTTAATTAGTCCAAATGGTCTTATAGAAAGTTGTAGATGAATGTTTCAACTTTAAAATGAGGTATACTGTGCTAATTTTGGATATAAGAATTGAGAGTTATGAATTTTCAAAGACTGAACTTGATTTAGGTAATCTGCTAGTTAACAGGGCAGCCACTTTTATGGCGATTTTGAGCTAGTTAGTGATTGAATTTGCTTCTAAGCCCTTCACGAAAATTGAAGTATGTTGTCTGATCTTTCCATTGATATAAAGTAGAGATTTTTTTCGACATTTGGGTAAGGAGTTATGGTTTTTAGAAAATTGTAGTACTGTTCAGGTCAAATGTATGGGCAGAACCTTTAATTGAGTTATTGACCCATTTAGCAATTAAATTTGGTTCCATGTTGTTCATGAAAGTTGTAGAACATGTTTTGACCTTTCTTTTGGCATAAAGTTTGGAATTTTTAGCAAAGGGAGTGGAAAGTTATGATTTTTGCAAAATGATATACTGTTTTGAGAAATATTGTGAATGCAGTAACTTTGAGTGTATTTTTGACACCCTTAGAGGTAAAATTGGTTTTTGTGTCCTTCACGAAACTTGTATAGCTTCTTTTTATCTTTCCGTTAACACCAAGTTTGTAAAATGTGAAGTTCTGGATCAAAAGATATGAGATTTAGAAGTTGAGGTGTTGGAGAAGAAGAAGAAGTGGAAAAGCACCGTAGTGCACAAGCACTGCGACGACTTTGAGGGGTAGCAGAAAAACACCGTAGTGCACAAGCACTGCGGCGACTTTGAAGGATAGTAGAAAAGCACCATAGTGCACAAGCAATACGGCGACATTGAAGTTTTGAGAGGTTGATGTACATTCGATAGTTTTTTGGCCATAACTTTTCCGTCCGACTTCCAATTGACCTGATTCTCGAGGCATCGGATTCGTGAATCATTTAATTTCATTTCTATGTGAAATTGAGAATTTTTTAGAGAAAAAATTGACGTGGATTGGTTAGGTCAAAGTAAGGGGGACCGGGTAATTGCTTTTCTGATCTATGTTTTATCAATAATTGGACCTATAGAAGTCCAAATTGAGTGATGTTGGTGCCTATGGTTTCCTAAGACATAGGGGAACATTTTGTAACGTGATTTATGGAGTGATACCGGGAATATCATGAACATGCATTGTACACATTTTAATTACTACATGTGCATTATTAAATAGTTCTGATTGGACAGTTGGTAATGTTTATATACTTTGACCATTATAGAGGCACATTTGGAGTGTCGATCCACCGACGTTGCTGAAACTTCCCAGCATTAGCTCGGAAGCTATAGGTGAGTGACCTAGATGGCTCTCTCTCAATTATTATATGTTTACTGTGGCGAATAATGGTGAATTTTGTGATTATTTATGACTGTAGATTTCGGACAGAAGGTCCGATGTATTGGGAGCTATGACATAGAAGTGTTATATGGCTGTGAATCTGTGAACTGCATGAATTATGTGTATATATGTGACTGTTAAATGTGTATTTGCCCATGAATGAAATTGTAAAATGCTCCGCTTCTGTGTACATATGTGATTGCTAAATGTGTATTTGGACATGAATGAAATTATGTAATGCTCTGCTTCAATGTGGAATGCCGGACTAAGGTCCGATGACATGAGAAAGTGGTTGAATGGGATAGGGAATTTCAAGTGATGCACTCTATTGCACAAATGCATGAAACATAATGGCAATTGTGACCGGAGCAGCCACCGATCAAAGCTTTAAGCTAAACGAGTGAAAAAAAGCCTCTAGCTCGAAGGGAAGTAGTGCATACCCAGAGGGCTCTCCTACCCCTAAGACGCGTTTAACGCTTAATGAGCCCTATATGGGACAGTTCAGACACTCGGCCACAACAAAGTAACAACTGGAAAAGTGAGTCTCATGTGCATTGCATATGCATAATATAAATGATTTAGTGTACTGAATGTGAAATATTATGAATGGTTCAGTGTACTGAATGGGGAATTGTGACTTATGTGGTACTTCTAAATATGCAATTGTAAAACAATGGTGACTTGTTTGAGTGAAATCATGTGGTACTTCTGAATGTATAATTGTGAGCTATTTGTGAATTGTTTGAATGTTGCATGGATTGGGTGAACCATCGATGATGGTTCCTCACTGAGTTCGCAAAACTCACCCAAAATTTGCAATTATTTTTCAGGCGTTGAAGAGTACCCCGTTAGACACGGGAGTACGCCTACTGCATGCGAGTGAAAGATAGAGGTCGGGATCAGTTCACGTCTGCATTAGTGTTGTTGGGCCCCGATTCGCATTAGGCATGTTTAAATTATTCTAAAGCATGTGTAATTTATTTTGAGGTTTAATTTTGATATTTTTATTTTGGTTGGAATAATTTGAGGATTTTATTGTGTAGGTTATGATTATCAATGAAGGGATTTAGTGACATGTGACTTATTGATAAATTATTATTTGTGATGCATAATTAGTATTAAAGAAGAATAAAAAAAATATATCGGGATTTTCGGATTCGTCTAAGGTTTTCCGTCGCAGATTCGGATTCCAATTTGGTGTCTCGTAAGAGGTTGGACATCCGATAACGGGTTCCAACAAGTGTCATCCCCTTTTTGTATAAATTTGTGTTCCGCAATTTTTGTAAAATAATGCTTTGTATTTATAGTGGGCTCCGATTGGCTATAGGAACTCTATTGTTTGTAATGTGCTCACTAAAATGTTTATGGATAAAGTTGGGCCTAATTTGGTTATGGATTTTTGTACATTAAATGGTTGTTTTAAATTACTGTTGAGTGTTTGTGATGACTGAAAATGTTTACAAATTAACGCGGGCTCAAATTGTCTACTGTTTTTCGCGCGTATGAATGTATTCAAAAAAAATATTTATACTGAGTTTTGACTAAGTGATGTAGCAAGCCACCCTCGCAGGGCACGGACTCGGGTATCACCAGCGATGTCGGGTTCGGGTCTTGCGGGAGTAGGGTGTTACATCGTTAATACCTTTTCCCTTGACTAGGCGCATCAACTCCTAGACCTATTTATTTAAAGAACTGAATTGTGACTCTTGCTCGATGCCTTCACTGTTTAAGTTCCTTTGCCCAATGTTGATGGGACTCTCAACCACTGCTCCAACATAGCCATTTATTTCCCTTGTGCGTTTTTGTTTTAATTCTTTGAACCATTTGGGCTCTCCATGGATCATAAAACATGTATCCACTGTGTGTCCCCTTTCATGTCAGTTGGTGCAATATTTATCTTCCTTCCTTACGTAGCTCCTTTTTCGGTTCATCGAGAAAGCTTCTTTATTCTTTGTTTTCCTATTTCTGATGGGTTTTGCTGTGAGAGCTACATTCATTTGTCCCATTTCATTTGTGGTCAGTCCAGCAACATTTCTCTGTTTTTCGACGGTAAGAATCATGGAGTAAGCTTTATTCACAGCTAGTAAAGGTCATTCAACATCACTTGGCTTACTACACTTTTGTACCCCTCTCTAAGCCCCATCAAAAATTGGACTAACCTTGTGTTATCTTCCACTATGCTGTTAAGTTTACCAACCTCACACGGACAACTCCTATAAGGCATGACACATCCGAGATCATCCCAAAGTCTTTTTAGTTTTGAGAAGTAGTTCGTCACCGACTCATTTCCTTGCCTTAGGTTGCTGATTTCCTGCATCAGTTGGTAGATTTGAGGTCCATTACTTTCATCGTACCTGGATCTTAGCTATTCCCATAGATCTCTAGCAGTGGTCACAACAAGAAACGATTTTGCTAAGTCCTTAACTATAGACTTTAAGAGCCATAAGATAACCATATTATCAGCTGCTCTCCATTTTTTCTGTAGGGTTGGATTGTTCTCTGGCTCCTTGCAGCGGCCATTCACGAAGCCTATTTTGTCTTTTGCTTTTAGAGCAATGATTATCACTCTACTCCAAGAGAGGTAGTTTGTTTCGTCCAGCAGTGTCGTTCCCAGGACAGCACCTGGGTTTTTTGAAGCAAACAACTCATACGATTCTTTTTCATCATCATTTACATTGGGTTGTGTTTGGAAGGTGCTGGAATCCCCTTCACGTTCGGTGGTCATTATATATTAAGAGCCTTTGGCTTTGATACCATAGAGAGAGTGAGACAGAAGTTTTGGAAGAGGAAACTCTCTTGCTTTTTGCATTAATACTGTGGTGTTTATATACACAAACTGTACAATGAAAAGGAATAAAAACTGTACGTAACAAATTTTCTAACTAACTACTGACAAGTATGAGGACGCAAGGGCGTCGTGTGAATTTACATAGTGGAAAAATGATGGTACGAGTAAGAGTGTAGTGGGAGTGCAGTGGTTGTCTGTGGGTGCTGCTGTTGCTGGTGAAAAACGTGGATGCTACATCAAAGCTCCTGTCGAGGGAGACCAACTCGAGGATCTCTCTCCCTTCCCAGCTGGTGTGGATTTTCAAGAAAGAGGTGGAAAATCCTCTAAAACCTTGTTAGAAGGGGCGTCGTCGATAGAGGAGTCCAGTATGGCCTTTGAAAGGCTCTCATGACAGAGGGAGCCTCTATTAAGGTCGGAGAAAGAAAAGGAGTCAGTCGACGACAAGAAAAATAGGGCTCAAAATGAAGAGAAAGTCAAGGGTAACAACATAGGAGAGAAAGTGAAGAAAAAAGGCATAAAAGGCATTAGTTCAACCATCATTTTAAGTTTTTAAATAAATTTTACCTTTTTTGAATATGATTTACTATAAAAAAACCTTTAATAAACACACCAAATTTTTTTTATCAAAGTTTTAAAAATTAGACAGAAAATTAAATCGATAAGATAAGAGGTTAAAGTTTAAAAGATTCAATCAAAATTAGATCATCATAAAATCAATTAAATATTAAATAAAATTAAAGAATTTAAAATATGATTAAATGTGATTTTTCGTCTATCAAAATATTTATAATTTAATTAAAAAATATACTAAATAAAAATTAATTTATTATTTTGTTTTATAAGAATTTATTAATTAATTTTTATAAATTATTAAAATAAATTGAGCTAAACTAAAAAATTGAACCACTAAGATTTTATCATTTGAATAAGGTAAACGGATTGTTTATTATAATCTTCGAACTGCCCCATGAGAGTTATCTCAAAATAACTTTAGGGGGCGCGTGGTTCATAGAGAGTAATGAGAATTGGAATAGGAATGAATATAGTAAGGAATGTGAATGGATATAATCATTATAATTATGACGGTTGGTTAAGATGAAGTAATGATTACCATTACTATTGATGGTGGTTGGTTTGTTAAAAATGTTAAGAAATAAAAATTTGTTAAAATTTTGTTTTATAGCAAATTTTAAGTATATATTTAAACAATTATTTTTAATTTATGCACCCTAATTATAATGACAAAATATTT
>JAOQMR010000009.1:22780230-22793814 GCA_027563865.1 Erythroxylum pelleterianum | reverse complement strand
TTTCGTTGCCAAACAGTCTACTGTATGAAGCACTTTTAAAAAAGCTGTTTTTTAATTGACAGCCAAACAGTCAACTGACTTTAAAAAAAAGCTCTTCTCAGAAAAGCTCTACTGACAAAAGCTCAACCAAACGGACCCTAATACACAAAGTGATGACTCTCATGGGGAATGGAGTAATACCCAATAATGGGTAATCAAATCCATTCCTCTTCCGTCATACTTTCATACCAACCTCTAACTTTCATTCATTCAATTCTCATTCCTTATTTTTAATACCTACAAAAAGTACCCCCTTAATTAGGACGCTTTTCAAGTCCCCAGGAGTTCCGTAGCACATGAACTATCTTTCACTCCGTTACCTCTGCCGTTTGGTTTAACGTTTACCGTTCCTTCCATTTGTACTTTGCAGGAGTTTCAGCGTCTCCTATACGGCAATTCCTGTGTTCTATCCTCATACATCGTAAGCATTTCTTTTACTTTCACGTTCCCTTTTCGAATATCAATTAAAGTTGACAAATAATTGCTTATCTAGGAAACGGTAAAAGTGACTCGAGGGCGTACGTGTAAGTTCGTTTGCTAATTGCTATATACACTGTTCCGACAAGTCGTTTTAATACAGCGCAGAGCCCCACAAAGTATGCAACTTAAAGAATTCTTCGACCAGTGGGGAGGTGGCAATTGGCACGCACCCAAATAATAGACCCCCAATTATAACCATTACTCATGGCGCCATCTTCACCGCCGAATCAACGAGACCTCGAAGATCGTGACCGTTCCAGCAATATAAAAAACAAGGGGCAGACCTCTATCTCTCTCTGACTCTCTCTAATGAAGCGCCACGTAAGTTGTGGGCAACAATTATGTGGTGCTACGCTGGTTGTCTGGTCGTGACGCACGTGTCTAGGGCAGCGGGGGAGAACAGCTGCCCGTGGCACGCGGGCAATGGGACATGGACCTAGTAACTAGAGCAAGCTTGATGTTACGTCAGGTGGGTCCCAGTCTGGAGTCATTGGGCCCACATCTACTCAGCACCAAGTTCGTTTTTATTGTTGTTTATGGACTTGTGGGGCCTACCTAGCATATATTCAAGTCCACGAAGTCCCAAAGTGGCGGTCCCAAGCGTCTCGAGAAATCATGAGAAGTCCCCACTTTAAGTATTTTAAAAAGAGTCCCTAAAACCTCAGGCGCGCACGTTAGCTGGAGTTTTTCTTAGGTGAGAACGCGGATTTAAATTTATCTTTATATATATAGTTATTTAAAATTTTGAATTCAAAATTTTACTCTTCACGAGTAACCTATTTATTTAGGAATTAATCCGGATATGGATAATTTAAAGGTATTTTTTTTAAATGCAGACAATTAACTATTTAATTTAATAGGTGCAGACAATTACATAATAATAATATTTATAAATCATTCATGTAAAATTTTAATTTTGTGTTATATAAATAATATTTAAAAAGAATAAATAACTATTTAATTATGTAACATCACTATGAGTCAAGAACGTATAAGAAATACCACATAGAACAGGAACCGAAAAGCTAAATAAAAGAAGATTGTTATAATCTATCTGCCAAACACCTCCGGTCACTTTCCGAAAGGATGCATGCACCAAGAGCCAATAGAATTTAATACCACCCAACTACACGGAAACCGGAAATATATCTGCCTTTGGTTTTAAAGAATTGATTAACCGTCCGACACATCTAATCAGTTGCTCGATTGACCAATCAGAATTCCCATAACCAAATACGCAATGTAGTCCGCACCGCACAGGATCGTTCCCAACCCCACCACCCACCTCCTACTCTTTATAAACCATTCTCTGGCCCTCGCGTTCTTTCCTGCAAACTCTCGGCCTCTTCCCTTGCACACCTTAAAACCTACGCTCTAGGCGTACATTAGCGGATTGCTGTGCTGTCTGTAGTAGTTCTTTCCTCTTTTTCTCGTACAAACATGTCTTGCTATGGAGGGGGTTTTGATTATAACAAAACTCATTTCCTTGAAGCGTGTTTCCTTTGTAGGAAGCCACTGGGATGTAACTCAGACATCTTCATGTATAGGTAAGTTAGCTGATTACAACTCTTTTAAGGTTTCTTTGTGATTTGTGTGAGTTGCTTTGTTTGTGTAAAGTCTTTGAACTATTCTGATTTGTGTTCTTGGAAATTTGTGTTGATGCAGAGGGAACACACCGTTCTGTAGCAAAGAGTGTAGGCAAGAGCAGATAGAGTTGGATGAGTCTAATGAGAAAAGGAGTTGGAAAATGTCATCCTCGTCTTCCAGATCTATCAGGAGCTCTGAAACAAGGGACTCTTCACCTAACAAGACTGTGCGGACAGGCACGGTTGTTGTGGCTTAAGAACTGTTTAAGAAGCTTTATTAATCACACCTTGACAGAGAGCGAGTTTTTCTGAATTGGAAAAAATCCCTCATAAAGAGATTGCAGAGATTTGATGTTCTTGGATCTGTAAAAGAAGGGTCTTTTTGGAGATGACAATAGGAGTTAGATGGGGATGAGTGGGTGAGTGATGGATGATCATATCAATTAGGGAGGAATCGGGAATTCGGGATGGTTTGGGTAAATTTTGAAGCAATCAAAATTAAAAGACAGAAATTTCTCTTTTATGGTTTTTGTCTGTATCTTCATCTGTTGAACAACGTTAGTTCATCAGGCTGTGTTAAGAATCGAGGGCATGCAATATGAAGTTGAGCCTTTGAAATTGATCTTCCAGTTCCTACTTTTTCAGATTGGTTCATCTGCTCATTGATTATATTGTGACATATATCATAAACAATGCCTATTTAATAAAGAAAACATTCCTGAGGGGAACGTTTGCCGTCAAGAATATTTCTTGTTTGTGCTTTGATTCTAAGCTCAATGTCGAAGATTATGTCCATCTTCAGAAGAACGTATGAAAGAAGAACACATTCCAAATAAAGGGTTCGAGTTTCTTAATAATAAAGATTGATCTATCACTCAGATTCCATTGAGTTAAAACACAGCCCCTAGATTCCACACACAAACGTTGTTTGTACAGAGTTTTACAGCTAATCAATCTACAAGAAACCTTGAGCGGGTTTCAAGTTTCCAATCAAACAACTTTCGCTCTCTGCATGATCATGAATCTCCTTCTGTTTGCACCTTCCACCTGTTCCCCGAGTTTGGCAAGGTGGATCATCCTCCTTTTCCACGACTCGGATGGTTCCAATTGCTTCGGCATCTGAATCGAGTCAAGTTGGTTATCTTCAGAAACTCCATCGCAGTCCTGTAAACAGCTAGCTTCTTCAGAATCTTGGATTATATGTTCCAGGGTTTCTACAACCTGACTCATCTTTGGTCGATCCTTGGGATGCTTTAACAAACAAGTATCAGCTAACTTCGCAATCTTTCGAGCAGCCGTAGCGGAGTACTGGTGTTGGAGTCTAGGGTCCATCATCAAACCAAACCTTTTGCCATCTGCAGGAAATTGTTTCACCCATTCCAATAACTTCTGCTCTACCGTAGGTAAGTTCCTTTCAAGTGAACGTCTTCCTGTAAGAATCTCGTATAATACCACACCGAAACTCCATACATCACATTTAGCAGTGAGACGTCCTGTCTCAATGTAATCGGGAGCAGCATATCCATATGTACCCACAACCTGATCATGAAAAGACCAAAGCTTATATATGAACAGACATTTGTTCTGGAACAAGAGATCTAATTTAGGATTCCCGGTTCACATGAAACTTACTGCTGTTGAGACATGCGTATGTCCGGTCATTGGTCCCTCTCTAGCAAGACCAAAATCTGAAAGCTTTGGTGTGAAATTCTTATCCAATAACACATTGGATGACTTAAAATCTCGGTATATAACCTGCATTGTTATTTACGAAGACAAAGGATCAGGAACAGATGCTGAAACCAAAAACTTCTTCAAATCAAGTTGAAAAATCAACAAAATCATTACATATAGCTCTTAATATTACAACTAGTCATGTTTGAGAGAAGAACCTGAACTTCCAATCCTTCATGTAAGTAGGCCAACCCCTGAGCTGCCCCTAGTAGTATCTGCAATCTTACCTTCCAAGTAAGCGGTGGATATGCCTTGTTAAAGAGATGATCTTCTAAGCTTTTGTTGGGCATAAATTCATACACAAGTAGGCGTTGGATCACTCTCTCACCATCAACAGCACAATATCCAATCAGTTTCACAAGATTTGGATGCTCCACAATACCAAGAAACTGAACTTCTGCGACCCATTGTTTGTGACCCTAAATGAGAAACGGAGCACTGTGAGCTATAGTGATTTAACTTCGGATAGAAGGAAGAGTACACCAGAATCATCATAGGAACAAAAATGGTTATTCTTTATCATGTCGATCTAACTACTAATAATTAACACATTTTCCAGCAAGAAGCATAAGCAATAACTAAAACTGGAAGATATTTGCTTTGTATCTATTTATTTCCGTGTCCTCATGAAGTTTTAAGCTCAAGATGGTTTATGAAGAATCTATGATCTAATAAGAAATCAAGATAAAAACTGTATTGACAAAGTGCAGAGGAGTGTTGAAGCATTTCTCAGTCCAGAGTTCTTCAAAATCAATTCAAAGTATCTTAATAATAAGAAAACTTTCATTAGACTAATTTGAACTATTTTACTTCAACACTTATATAACCACATACCTGTAAGCCATTCCTGTTCAACATTTTAACAGCAACCAAAACAGGATCACTTTTATCAGCTGCGGGTTTGATTGAACCCTTATAGACACTCCCAAATCCACCTTCACCAATCTTGCGCTGCCTAGTGAAATCATTGGTCGCTTTTTTGAGCTCTGAGAAAGAGAAGACTCGCAGCTTATGAGCCTTTTCTTCGTATAATTCTGGTATGCCACGAGGTGATATATCAGAACATAAGGATTTGGTGACACTTTCAGTCCCTGAAAACTCCGTCTTCATTCCACCTTTCAACTCAGGAGCTGATTTCTGTTCTCTGCATCTGGATTTGTCCTTGAAGTAAGGAAAACACTTCATTTTGCTGATTTTTTCACTGTAACACTCGCTGAGATTAGTTTCTAGCTCCGTTTTCTGCCTCCAAAACAATCTAGAAAGGAACCAACTTCAAAGGAAAGTCACAAAAACTAGGAAAAAACCTGGAGAAAGCACTGAATATATGAGCATGAACATCAGTAATCAAACGAAGTCCCAAAACCCAAATAAGAACCGGTCGAAATCCACGCAAGGGCTAAGCAAATCCAGGGTGAAACGGAAGCGATACACATACATCCATTTGAAACAGAAAGAGCCTACCATATTTAATACATGAAGACAAAATGCTAAACCATAAAACAAAAAGAAGAGCAAGGTAGAGGTATAGATATACATGGAAGTTGCATAATTTTACCTAAAAACACTTAAACTTTTACGGGCATCTCCGACATATCGCACCAGGTGTCCAAAAGGCTTCCATGGATTTTCTTGCTTTGTTATACGAGTGAAGAAGCTGCCTTTTCTCTCAGTTTTCCTTGATACGGGATTCGAGTGAGACCTGGGGATTTACTCACTTGGTTGACAATTTCCAAACCAGTCTACAATAAATAATCACTCACGTTCCTGTTTTTGAGTTGCAATATAAATTCTCTCGTTGTCTCTGTCAGCAACAGCAAGTCAATACAAAATTGAAAGCCAACTCCCTCACTCACAAGCAAGCCTATGTTCAGCTAATCAACCTTTTACTTTTTAATATTACTTTATTTTATTTTTATTTCATAAAATTTCAGGTATTTATTATACGGGACTTACGTAAAATTCATGCGAGATCCACATAAATAAATGACTGAGATTTATTAGACACAATAAAATACTATAATATTAGAAAGAAGATTTGGACTCATATTTAACTACGGTGTAGGAACTCAAGGGATCCATTTTCAGTGACACCTGTTCGGCCATATTTCTCGTATTTGTCTGATATCTTAGGTCAAAATAAAATCGGATGGTGTCCAGTTATAATCATGTTGAGAAAGTGAGTTTAATAATGTACGTACTCCAGCAACGACTCACAAAGCTTCAAAGTATTTATTAGGTACGTTATTCTATATATTTGGTGACATGTTGCTGATGTGGAAGATTTTAATGTCACTCTTGTGGATATAGTTTTTAAAAAATTGATTAGAATACAAAATTATGTACCAAGTTCACCTAGCAGGTAACACACGTTAACATGCAAGCATTTTTGCTAGACAAATACTAACGTAATGTGGAATGTAATTATGAAAAGCACTGCATCCTCACAGTTCTCTAAAACCTGAACGTCCTTTGTCTCAAAGTTAGACACCTCGTACTCGTCAGTCGCCGCTTTCTTGGAGCCGAGCATAAGTTCTCGGTTGTCAAACAGTAAATTGTATTAGTTGTTAATAGATAAACAACAGATTCTATTAGTTGGGTAAATAACAGATTGTATTAATTGTTAATAAATTTTATCCGCAGGTAGCAAATAGCTGATAATCCACTTACTGCTAATACAATATGTTATTTATTAGCTAATTTGACCAATAAATAATATCAATTATTTATTAAAAATGTTTGATAAAATTTACTATTTAATATTAATTATTAATATATAAAATATCTTATAAGATCATAATTTTAAAAAAATTATAAAAATATAAATATTATAACATTGGTACAAAGCTGTTAACTAGCGCAAGGGGAGAACTGTTCTCGCGACAACAGAAGAGACATTTGTTAGGCTAATAGCCTAATAGCATTAGTAGGTCATGTTTACATTACAGCAGTCGAGATCCAGATGGGCGTACTATGCAGGAGTAGGACAGAAGACAAGCAATCATTTTCTAACCTTGTACCCAAAAGGTGGAACGCCCACCTTAGGCGCCCCCACACTTCGGCCCCGAGGTCGTGTGAGGGAGTTAAATTACGGTTTGATCCCAGCCAGTTCCTGGAAAGGCGGCCCAGTGCTCAGTGCGCACAAGTAGTCCCCCCACAGGAGGAACCCCCACACTGCCGCTGCCAAAACTCGAACCCGAGACCTTGTACCCACTTTTCTAACCATTCCTATAGAAAGAGATGTCCCTCCGCCTCATTACCCAACCAACTACAGTAACTCAGCTGCTGAAGGGTCCAAACACTTTTATAGAGGAGCTTTTAAAAATTTATCTGATTGGTTGAATCATGCCATTCAATCAGCTCATAATTTAACCAGATTTAAGCTTTTTAATATGATCAAATAGTTAATTTAAGTCAATCAATTCAAAGTTTCAAACATACCTTATCAGCTATTTACCAAATGAGCCTTATAACTAATTCACCGCTAAAAATGCAGAAATACAAAACCACTTATTCATAGATCAGATTTGTCGTCAATTTAAAAGTTTTATATGCAAGTTTCTGTAAGAATATCATATTATCTTAAAATAACTTTATTTCAATATATTTATATTTAATTTAAAAGCTTTTGAACTTATATGTTAAATTATTTTTTAATGTATAAATAAAATAAAATCGTTTAAAAATACAAATTGTTAAATTTCATTAATTGAGTTTTTGTTATTAATTGAATATTTTTCGCAGATCTGGTATAATTAGTAATGAATTATCTTTTAATTTTTGGGTATCTAAATTATTATGCTGTCATATTATTTAAATCTTAATTGGACCATAAATTTAAATAATTGAAATTTGATATATAATTAAAAACACAATTTACTTGGCGTAATGTGTTGAATTTAGTCGTCAATTAAATTTAAGTTGGAATGAAATCTTTTATGATAAATTAACTTAAACAAATAGGTCAGCACAAAATATCTATACTTAGAATTATAAATGGGAAAATGTTAGATAAACAATTAAACATTGACCCTACCAAATATCTACCATAAGAGTTTCAATATTGAGATACGTATCTGCCAGAAAAAGAAATAATGGAAAGTAAGGATCAAAGATTTTCCGTCTTGCATAGAAAATGAATAAATTCAATTTAAGAAAATATCATAATAAGAATCTGAGAATAATCAATACATATAAACATGACACCCTATAAAAAGGGTGCCAATGAGTCTTGGAAGTGTGCCATTACTGTCTCATTTCACAAATAGTCGTTAATTGCAAATCAGCAAAGCAACTTATATCAACAATGGAGGCCAGGTGTTCGACGAAATGGGTGTTGTTTGTTGCAATGGTACTATTGGTTGCTTCATGCCATGCAAGCGAAAAAGTGCAAGACAAACAAGACTGCATAATTGAATGCATGCAACAGTGCACTGGTTTGCCCAATTTATGCCAGGACTGTTGTAACAGCAAGTGCACTCAGCAACCTCCAGCTTCCCAGTCTGCTCGTCGGATCATAGGCATAGATCGTCGAATCGTCAAATGTTAGAAAGATTTTGGTTTGTTAGTGTTTGGTATTTAATTTCCAAACACAAACTCAGTTTAAATAAAAGAGAAAAACATTTTTTTTCATCAGGTGTTCAATGTGATAAGATAACTTAATTCGGTTAAGTTACACTAATCACATTCAGATTCAGCTGAAATTGACAAAACTTAAGTAAGCAATATCGTTCAAAACAAATTATGTCGTTTTTAATTTTAAAATTTAAAAGATATTATACTAAATCGAGTTTTAAGATGTTCAAGTTTAATCAGCTCAAAGGAATTACATCATCGAACTTGATTGAGTTTTTAGATAGACTTAGAATACATATTTTTTAGTTGAACCACGAGTCGACCCTTGCAAAATCCTCCAATATTAATTTTCCAACTTGTCAGAAATTCTGAGAGGAATCTACAATACGAATACACCAAAGAGTCCAATTTCACCTGCGACAATTGCCCAATAGTCTTTGAATGCAAATTGGGGGTCAAATATGGCTTGAAGTACTTTATTTTGTTTGAATTCAGAAACCTGAAGCGTTGACCAAGGGTGCGATATTTATATATCAGGCACTGGAATTTGTTGACATTGGCCAAAAAGATTACATTGTTATCGACGCCAAGTTGAATACAAATCATTGACATGATCACATGAAGTGCATTAAATCACTCAACCGCTGTATTCAAACGTCGGCTTCCGACTAGTTGGACTCAGCTAGCAGTTGACTACTGTTTAATTTATGATAAAAATTCAAAATTTTAAGAATTCTTAAAAAAATGACAATTGTAATTCAAAAATTTTATTTTAATAAATTTCTACTAAATTATAATTACAGAACATGAACAATATTGGTAAGGTCGGTTGTGTTAGGCCTAGACCCAAGTTCTGGCATAGACAGCCCATTCATAGATGGAGACCTCCTATTCATAAGTGTTGACCTAATTCCTACAGGTAGTTACCTCTTCATGAAAAAGGTACGACATTACAACCCTAATTTTCTCTGTTCTTAGCGACCAAAACCCTCTCAAAAAGACTAACTTGAGCGTCGGAGGGGTCTGCTGGCAATCAACCTCCGGCGTGCCTTATTTGTTTTGCAGGTTTTCTTTAGCTGAAGTCAGTCAGGATTATAGATCCAAGCATCAACGTCCAACCCCATCAAGTTCAGGCAGAACCAAATATAAATAGATCAATTAAATAATAACATATAGATTAAATTTGAATTGCTAACTTATCAATGTTTTAAAAACAATCGATAAGATAAAAGGTTTAAACTTTAAAAATTAAACTAGCATTAAACTATTAGTTAAGATTGAATAAAAATAAAATTTTTGACATATAATTGAAGATTGAAAATTTTGAAATTTAATTTAAAAAGATTGTTAAGTGAAAATTAATTAATTAATTTTGATTTATACAATGTAATTAATTTCAAATTGAGTAATTAATTATTAAATTGGTCAGCTTTTAATAATAAGAATTATAAAAATAAATCGAAACGAAAAATTAAAAATGATCTAAAAAGTCAAATCGATTCAAAATTTTTATGATTAAACTAATCAAATCGATTAATTATAATTTTTAGTTAGTATATTTTATTAATGCATTAACGAGATTGTGGATAACACAACAATGACATGCGTGGAACTATGCCCTTTCAATACATTGAAAACTTAAGCTAACCCAAATTTAACGCAGATTCACCTATATCCATGCACATCAACTCATGATTACATGTAAAAATTCCCACATCAAATACAATGCAAGCATATAAACTCCCACATCAAATACAATCATACTCGCGACATGAATAAGAGTGTAGGCAAATATATTGTTGTCAGGTTCGATATCCAAATCACGAAATCTAATTGTTTAGCCCATTCATTTCTTGACCTTGGAAGGTGCTTCTTCACGATCCAAGAGCCCAGATTCAGTCCATATGCGAGAAACCTCAATCACTATTGGCCCACAAAAATGTCTTGCACGCATCATTCATTAGGGATGACAAATGGAAATGGTTACACGACACCAATCGGATCAGACCAAGTTTGTCATTGGTTCGATTCGGTCTAACCTTAAGGTGCTGCTAGAACTCGAATTCAGATTAATTGAAAAAACGTCATTTGAGGGTCAAGATTTGAGTCACTAAAATTTATTCTCCATTTTTTTATTATAGTCCAATTAACTTGAATTTGATTACTTGACTGTGAATTGAATTGAGTTTAGAACATAAATGTTAATTTAGATAAAAATTTATTGACATTTTAGCTCATATTTAATATCATCCATAAATAATATATAACATTTGAATTTATTAAATTTTCAAATTATATTTGAAGCTAAACTTTTAAAAATTATAGAATTAAGTCTAAAGTATAGAGATTCAATCCAACATGCTTCAAGATTGGTCCAGAAGTTTAAAAAGTTTGAAAACTCCTAAAATCTAAAGTTGAATTGCAATTCAATTACATTTTTTTTTGAATAAGACGTAGAAATTATAAGTTCTAGACCAATTCACCTTATTATGAATAGGAAATTATTGTCTATTATAGAATTTGATTTGATTGTATCAAACGATACCATTTCAGTGTAATCGACTAAAATAATGTGATTTAAAAAATAATTTATAAAATAAAAAATCTTTTTATTAAACTTATGCTTGATAATTGGGCCAATTTGTTTAGTCTTATTGAGCTTTGGATAAAAGATAATGACAAAATGGCATCATTTTTTTTAAATAATAAGACAGCTAAGCCCGACTCATTCAAAAAGAATTTCATATATTAATAAAAAAAGAGAATGATGAATATTGAAAATTTTGTTTACTTATTGTACAAATAAACTAATTTTTAGTTGTAAAAAAAACAAGTAGCATTTATAATTGACAATTTTACTTTTATCCTTTTTGCGATTTTTAATTTTTAATTTTAATTTTATTTTTTTTTCAATTTTGAAAATCCAATAAAATTGAATGCTAAATATCATTGATTATTGAATTAATTGATTAATTTGCTATAGAATGTAAGTTTTATTCTCATTATTGATATGGTCTATTTAAAAAGTTGATAGCCCTACCCACTATCTTCGGTTGCCCATCCACCCGACTACTCTTCTCTGTGATGGCCAGAGACAAGTATGCAATGGGTTGTGTTGAAGTGTTTAAAAACACTATCGGTTGGTCACTGTCCTTGCCAAGCTTCATCAGTTAACACCATCGACCTGATCTGGAAAAGGACAGAAGCTCCAACCCATTCAGAGACATTCAGATCCGAAAGGCAATGGCTGGAGGTATAATTGTTCTTGGTCTTCCGCTGCTGTTGTTTTTACATATATATGACGGTTATATATGTGATGCTTAATGCATGTGTTTTATACGTTCATGTTCTGTATGAAATGCATGCCTTTGCTTGGTTTGTTTTACATTTGGTATAAGAGCCATTTGCATGCATCTGTCCTGCCATAGATCTGATGAAAAACCACCTAAAGGTTTTCCTCTGTTTTACTCTGTTATTCTTGCTTTTTCTGTCATGTCTGTATGTGTTGGAGGTTGTCGATTTTTCGACAATTTGGACCTCCTTGAGACGCTAGAGTTGGTTTTATCATCATCCTTGGTGCACACGACATTGTCTGGAACATGGAGTAGGAGGAGGAGGGACGCGACCCGTACGTGGAGCTTCGGACGTGTCCTTCGGGAATCATTGCATGGTCGGGTTTTGGACATCTTATACAGTTCGCGCCGTCCTCGTCATCCCATTTCCTCGATTCCCGTCAATTTTGGCGGTTTTTAGCCTCCAAACCAGTCAGGGCTCCGACAGGTACCCATATTTCCTTTGTTTGTTATGAGTCTAATATGGTTAATGTACATCATAACAAATGGTGAATTGATTCTAGTTCTACAATCCATGTTTCAAATACCTTGCAGGGTATGCAAAACCTAAGGAAGCTAGTAGGAAGTGAACAAGTCATCTATTCAGGAAGCAAGATGAGTTCACATGTGGAAGCCATCGAGACTTGCAGTTTGGTTTTGAGTTTGGCAAAGACCTTTTATGTTCCAAATTTCTCTAGAAATTTGATTTCTGTATCCAAACTTGTACCATTTGGTTTTTCCTTTAACTTTTCAGATTCTAGTTTCAGTTTGTATAATGAATCGAAAGTTATTGGTTATGGTATATTATCTGATGGTCTCTATTCCCTTCAGTTACAAAATAATGATGCATATAATTCGATGCATGTCACTGCTGGATTGAAACGATGTGTTGTGAATGAAGAATCCTCTATGTTGTGGCACCGTAGATTAGGACACATCTCCATTGAGAGAATTAAGCGATTAGTAAATGAAGGGGTACTTAGTACTTTGGATTTTGCTGATTTTGAGACTTGCGTGGATTGTATTAAGGGTAAACAAACTAACAAGTCTAAAAGGGGTGCTAAGAGGAGTACAAACCTGTTAAAAATCATACATACATATATTTGTTGTCCAGATATGGACGCAAGTAGTCCTAAATATTTTATCACCTTTATAGACGGCTATTCGCGATATATGTATCTCTACTTACTTCGTTCTAAGGACGAGGCTTTGGATGCCTTTAAAACGTTTAAGGTTGAAGTGGAGAATCAATGCGGAAAACTGATTAAAATTGTGAGGTCAGATAGAGGTGGAGAGTACTATGGTAGATACACTGAAAGTGGACAAGCACCTGGTCCCTTTGCGAAGTTTCTTCAGGAACATGAGATTGTTGCCCAGTACACTATGCCTAGTTCTCCAGATCAGAATGGTGTGGCAGAAAGAAAAAACCGAACCTTAATGGACATAGTGAGAAGTATGAGGAGTAACAGAAAACTTCCTCAATTCCTATGGACAGACGCTCTAAGGACGACTGTGTATATATTAAACTGGGTTTTGACTAAGGCTGTCTCAAAGACACCTTTTGAGTTATTTAAGGGTTAGAAACCGAGTCTGAGACATATACGCGTTTAGGGATGCCCGTCTGAAGTGAGAATTTACAACTCACAGGAAAAGAAGCTAGACCCAAGGAACATTAGTGGGTATTTCATTGGATATGCTGAAAGGTCTAAGGGGTATAGGTTCTATTGTCAATCTCACAATACTAGAATTGTGGAATCAAGAAACGCAAAATTTCTTGAGAATGACTTGATCAGTGGGAGTGGTCATTTTCCGGACATAGGTTCTGAGAGTGGCCATTATGA
>JAOQMR010000009.1:22742516-22774257 GCA_027563865.1 Erythroxylum pelleterianum | reverse complement strand
GTTTTTCAACAGCCCCGGATGTTATAGTGCAAACTCTCAATGATGATCGCATGGGTGTTAGTCGCACTCGGCATATTTATCCTGTTATTAGTTCTAGCTAGTTGTTAGCTCTTTTATTTACCAAAAAAAAAGTTAGGGGTTATGGTAATGTTAAGCCGCTAGGGTCTCACAATCTACGTGTGAGGATTAATTTAAGCGTGGTAATAATTTAAATAGTTCAAACATACCTAAAACACTCCGTGGGTAAAAAAAAAACTTGAACTTTTAATCCGACTCAACGGTTAATAACTAACCAAATGGTCCCGATCTTTTTAATTAACACAATTTTTATTATACTTCCTAAAGTAAAGGATTAGATATAAAAACAATATAAAACTTTACTCAATTTTAAATAATTAAACTTTCAATTTTTTAATTCTAGTCTGATGTTAATATTTATGTTAACATTACAACGTCGCTTGTCATATAAGACAAAAATCTTAAACACTTATACATATCAGACTTAATTAAATTAACTATTTCAGTTTTATTAAACTGTTTAATTAAACTATGTCATTTTTATATTAAAAGAATCCTAAATTAAACTTAGTTCTCTCATCAAAGCTTTCTTGATTGAAAAACGACGTAGTCTAATTAAACTACCTAATAAAACTTAATTAGCTAATTTAATTAAGTTTGACATATATAAACATTTAGAGTTTATGTCTTATGTGGTAAGTCATGTCAACAATGTTAACGGAGATACTTATTTTAAGTATCAAATTGTCCTTTTTTTATTCGAGTTATAATTACAAAATTGAGTAAAGTTTTGATATATTTTAACCCTAAAATAAAATAAATTCTCAACTTCGATATATTTAATAACAACAATCCAATATATATAGCTTATTGAATAACTCGATTAAAGACTTTATTCATATATTAATTTCAAGTCTTTTAATATATTCATTTAAAATTTTGTTAGAAATCTATAAATTATTTTGCATTTAAGCTTATTCAAGGTTAATAAAAGTTACAAAATTTTAATCAATTGAAGTGTAATATTTGCAAAAAAAATTGAATAAATTTAAGACATATCGTAATTTATTTATCATTATCACACCTAGACCGAAGTCTCGCAACGAAGTTAGGTCTGGAGAGGTCTGATAATACGCAGCCTTATCCCTATATAGTAGAGAGTTTGTTTTCAGTGGACCCATGCGACAATAAAAGAATGGTGCAAGTTAAAAAATAAATAAGTAAATAAAATTATAATTAAAAAAACACGTTATAACCAAGAAAATTAAAATCTTATCTTATAAAGAAAGTCGCGTATGACAAAATGAGCATAATGGTACGTGAAGCAATAGGAAAATACTGATGTTTTTATTTTGCCGGCAACAAACTTGTCAGGGGACTTGAAAAAGTTAATGGAAATAGCGAATACGCGATTAACTAAAGTAATACCAGAAATAACGTCCTATACAACGTTCCCTCGCTATCTAATACAGTAAATCAAAACACACAGTCCATGTTTGCAGGAGATAATCAAGAGAAATATTTAGGAAAAAAACGAAAAAAAGAGGAAGAATGTAATTGACCCTAGTTGCAATCTCAACAGAAATCTAAACTTATGCTTCTTTGCATTTTTAATGAATGATGTAATTGAGGTTGGTGAGTTAAATATGATTGACCTTTTCTTTCATAACATATTCATAATAATATAAATTATATGTTTTAAATAAATCATTTAATAAATTAATAATTCTTAATGAATTCAGGTTATTAATATTTATAGGTTAGATATATTTCTAATCTCAATCTACTGTCTATTAAACTTAAATTTAATTTAAATTATTTTTCAGGTAAGGAAAAGTCCACCCAACTTATTACCGTGTAGCTCAGTTGGTTTATTAGCAGGGTAAGTTGGTGCAAGGTCTTAGGTTCGAACTCCGGTAACAGGGGGCAAAAGGCCGCTCTGCTAGTGGGTTGACTGAGTAGATACCGTAGTTTACCTCCCTCACACAATATCGGGCCGGAGTGTGGAGGCGCCTAGGGTGAGCGTTCCACCTTTTGGTGCAAGGAGATTAGAATCTTTTATTTAAATGATGACGACAATAGTGATGTTCTTTGTATCCTGTTTGTGGGGGTTTGTGGGGTTTGACACTTTGACCAGATGTTCTTTTTAATATTACTTTGTCTGTCTCATAAAATTTCAGCTATTTATTTTGTAAGATTCACGCAAAATTTATGCGAGACCTATATAAATAAATGGCTGAAATTTATTAGACATAATAAAACACCATAATATTGAACAGAAGATCTGAATTTATTTTTAAAAGTAAAAAATTTATTGTCTTGTGCTTTCTAGGCAACTAAATTAATTAATTAATATTCTTCGAAATCTCCATTTAATATTATTCTTAAAGATATTCAACGCAATATGCAAGGATTTCGATTGAGCGTCAGAACTTGATGGTATTAAGAACTATACAAGTTAATGTCAAAAAAAAATAAAGAACCATACAAGTCATAGGAGGACGTCTTGCCAAGATGTTTTAATCTTATGTTTTTTGAAATATATATGTTAAATAATATTATTTTAGATAATTATATTAAAATTTTGTTTTAATGAGAATCCATGGGTTGAGATCTATTAAATTTGATTTATAAATTATCATAATATTATTTTTAATAATTATATTAAAATTTTGTCGTTATCTTTTCAATTTGATTTAGTTTGATTTTGTTTAATTTGAGTTCAGTTTAAATTTTATTTTCAAATATAATCTATTGGGCTTGAATTAATTTAGATTGGATTTTAAATATCACTCCTAATTAACCGAGAGAATAATGCATGAATGCATCAATACATTATTGGGTAGTATCAGAATCCTGATGAGGAAGAGGTTGAGGCTTTGTGCAAGTTGATGAGCACAATCGGAGAGATAATTGATCACCCAAAGGCCAAGGATTATATGGATGCATATTTTGAAAGGATGAAAATGATGTCAAACAACACGAAATTGTCTTCAAGAGTGAGGTTTATGTCGAGAGATGCAATTGACTTGAGAAAGAACAAGTGGCAGCAAAGGAGGAAGGTAGTGTTAAGATAAACTGTCTTCAATAGTGAGGTTAATGGAGTATTTTTGTAATTGTTGATAAGAATTATATATTAGTTAAAACTTTTTTAATTAATTAAAAGTTTTTATTAATAAATCAATAATACAAATTATTTTATTTTAATAAAATAAATACTTTAAAATTAAAATTTATTTGAATATATTTTAATTATTAAATCAAAACTTTATTTAGAATTTATATATTTATATATTTTATTTTTAATTAAATTTATTAATGATTATTAATTAATTTATAAATTGCAAAATTAACAAATTATTTATAATTTTAATTAATTAAATATAATAGTAAATTAAATAATTATTAATAAATTAAATAATTAAATAATATATATGGTAAATTGTAAATCAAATTATGAAAATATAAAAAAAAACATTTTGTGGCTCTCACAAATTTTAAAACCAATAAAGACAGAAACTAAATAATAATAACTCATTCATTAATGATTGAAATATTCAACATAAACTACGTCCTTAACCCTAATTAGGGATTTATTTACTAACATTGTGGTAGCATTTTATAAAAGCAGATATTAAACAAACTTTCAAATGAAGGAAAGAAAGGATTACAAATGTATTTCTTGGATTAAAAGCGGAAGTTTTCTTTTAGGTTTTTGGTCTTGCCTCTCATTCTCTCTCTAAGAGTGCAAGTGTTGGTCCTGCCGTGAATGTGCATGGTGAGTTTTGTTTATTGTTTTTACGCTGATTTTTCTTATTTCTCTTGTCGGTTTCATGGAGTCAGGATTGCAAAAGCTCTCTATTTGAGAGAAAGAAGGCGTTGAATTCGTTATTTCCTCGGAGGATATTCAGAGGGAGGAAATAAATTTTGAGTTGTGCTTGTTGGGTAAGCTGATTGGGGAAAGAATGGTCAATGCAGAGGCGTTCGAACGAACGATGTTGAGCTTGTGGAGACCTATGCGAGGAGCATATATTAAACCGATGGGTGAAACCAATCTTTATATCATTCAGTTTTATCACCAAGTCGATTTGAAGAAGATGCTAGAGGGTGGTCCGTGGTCTTTTAACAAGTGTATCTTGCTGGTTCATCAATGGAAGGAAGGGGAGAACCCAGTGAATATTGATTTCACTCACACAGATGTCTGGGCACAATTTCATGGTCTCCCATTGGGTTTTGCTTCTGAGGCCTTAGCATGAAACATGGGAAATCTGATAGGCACTTATCTGGAAGATGACTCTGTTAATCGCCGAAGTTCATGGAATAGCTACATGCGTGTCAGGGTTCGTTTAAACGTGGAAGAGCCATTGATGAGGAAGAAGACTATAAGAAAACAGGGAGCTGATCCGATGGAGATAACGTTTAGCTATAAACGGCTTCCGCCAGTTTGCTACCTATGTGGTATAATCGAGCATAGCGAAACCAACTGTCTGAAATTGCTTGAAAGGCCGGAGGAGGAGCACTGCTAGGAATGGCTGGAGGAAATTCAGGCAAAAGTGAGAGCCCGTAATGCACGAAAATTGGTGCAATGGAAGCGAGATCCGGGGACTGATTTTGGCGTTGATTTTGCAACAAATCCGGCTCCCAAATCCTTTCCTTCTGCAGCTCAGAATCCCCACAGAATAGGAAACAAATTTTCATTTTATCCTAAAAAGATATCATCAAAATCCCTTGCCACTCCTAGATCAGACGTGGGCCACATTCCTCCTGATTTTAGCGGAGACCAACCTGAACTGTCGGGATTTAATACTTTTCCATTAGAGAAAGAAGCGTCGATCACGACTATTGAGGAGTGCAAAAAACGACCCTGTCAAGGAAGCACAAGCATTATTGTTGTAGAAGAGATGATTACAGATGATCAGATTCAGTCCAACCCACCAAAACCCATTACCAGCGGCCGGTCTTGCTCAGCAAACCCGCCGAGAGCCATGAGTATATTGCTTGGAACTGTCGTGGAGTAGGCAACCACCAGACAATTCGTGCTTTGAAGGACTTAGTTAGGATCAATAAGCCTTGCATTTTATTTTTATGTGAAACTTACTGTCTATCTTTCAAGCGACATTTTCTTCACTTGTCCTTCCAATGGACGCGTAGGATTGCCAATAAGGCGGCTCATTCACTAGCTAGGGTGGCCTTATTACATGCAAACCTACAATACTGGAATGCTCGTCCCTCTTGTTTAGATTTCATTTTAAATTCCGATAATTCTATTGCTCTTGTCGTTGATGAAGAAAGGCTAGTAGGTTCTGGGTGTACGGGGTAAGCCTGTTGGCTTGGGATAGTTTCGATGCCTTTCCAATCAATGTTTTGCTTTGCGTTAGTAACGTTTACTTAAAAAAAAAAGTATTTCTAGGATTAGTTGTGGTTTTGAAACATAACCCAGCAGATGAGTAAACAATGAGCCTTCCTGTATGTTTATGTTACCAAAATACAAAATTTTCATTAATTGCCAAAATACCAATTAATGAAATTTAACAATTAATATATAAATAAAATAACGTCATTTTAAACAATACAAATTGTTAAATTTCATTAATTGAGCTTTTGTTATTAATTGAATATTTGTCACAAATCTAGTATAATTAGTGATGAATTATCTTTTAATTTTTGGATATCTAAATTATTTCGCTCTTATATTATTTTAATCTTAATTGGACCATAAAATTTAATTAGTTGAAATTTGATAAAGTAAAAATCTCACTTTATTTTGCCTTGCTCGTTTCTCTTTCAAGGGGTGCAAGTTTAGTCACGTTTTTGTATTGTTAATCAGCTCTCCCTGTTTTTCCTTTCGTTTTCTCTATTCGTTATGTTAGTCATGGAGCCTGATTTTCAACGTTTATCTATTCGTGAGAAAGAAGATGCAGAACTTGTGATTAAGGCTTCAGAGATAGAAGGGAGTCGCCTCGATTACACCCTAAGTCTGCTAGGTAGATTTATGGGAGAAAGGAATAATAACTTTGACGCCATGGAAAGGACTCTTCTCAATCTATGGCGTCCCATTAAAGGCTGCTCTATCAAACCTTTTGGAGGGGAGGGGCTTTATCTGTTCCAGTTCTTTCACATTGTTGACCTTCGGAAAATGATGGCAGGAGGGCCATGGAGCTTTAACAACTGCATTCTTTTGGTCCACCAGATGAGTGAAGGTGAGAATCCAGAAGATGTGGATTTTCGTTTTGCCGATTTTTAGGTTAGAGTTCACGATCTCCCCCTTGGTTTTGCTTCGGAATCCTTAGCGATCACTTTGGGCAATATTATGGTCACTTTTTTGGAGTATGACATGGGTAACAAACGTCATTCTTTTGTTAACTACATGTGTATTAGAGTTTGATTAAATATCACTGAACCGCTTATGAGAACTAAGAAGATTCGCAAGGAGGGGGTGATTTCTTTGACGTTCCTTTTACTTATGAAAGGATACCTCTCATCTGCTATTTGTGTGGCATTATTAGCCATAGCGTGTCCAGCTTTGTAAAACTCATTGAGTTGCCGGAGGATGAGATCAAAAGGGAGTGGCCCGAGGAAATCATATCAGAATTTCGAACTCAAAATAAAATCCAACCAAATCAGTGGAGAAGAGATCCCGCTTATCCCGCAACCTTTGAGGGCAGGTCCAACAATCATAGGATTCCATATCTAGGAACAGACATATCAAAGAGAAATAGAGTCATTAATACGTATGGATCTTTTTCTAGGCAATTTAAATTTGCATCAGCTGTTGACTTTTCTAAGACCGCAACTGATGTCTCTGACCTGGAAACTTCTGGTACTGCTCCAAAGTTAGCTGTTGTCTTAAAAAAAGGAGAATACTGGTATGATTGTTGAGGAAGTTAAGAAACAACCTCGGGAAACTCCACGTCATGGTACCACCTTCGATGAGATGAAAGGCAGGAGATATTCGTCTTCTTCAACTTCAACCTCTAGCTTTACTGATTTATCAACAGCCGATCTTGATCATGAGACCTGTTGATCACCATGAATTGCATCGCCTGGAACTGACGTGGCTTGGGCAACCCGCGTGCAGTAAATGCTTTGAAAGATGTTGTTAGAATCAATAAGCCTCATTTCCTTTTTCTCAGTGAAACTCTTTTTACGTCTAGCAGGATGGAGGAACTTCGTATTTTGTTAAAATTTGATTGTTGTTTTAGTGTTGATCGGAATGGACGTAGTGGAGGTCTTACTCTTCTTTGGAATAATAATTCTAATGCTTCTGTTTTGGGTTATTCGAGTAACCATATTGATATGGAGATTACTCACTCTAACAATTTTAAATGGCGACTCACCGGTTTTTAAGGCTTTTCTGATACTCATAGAAAGCGAAGTAGTTGGGAACTGCTCAAAGCTCTTTTTCGATGTTATAAGTTACCTTGGGTTTGTATAGGAGACTTTAATAACCTTCTCTCAGTTAATGATAAGTATGGTGGACGGGATTACCCTGTTTCTCTCATGGATGGGTTTCGTTCGTGCATTGAGGATTATCGTCTAATCAATGTTCCTCTTGTGGGGTTTGGGTTTACTTGGGAACGAGGTCAAGGTTCGGAATCTCTGGTCATGGAGCGGCTAGATAGGGCTTTTGTTTCTGCAGATTGGATTGATTTCTTTTCTTTCCACAAACTCTACAATTTGGTTAGCCTTTATTCGGATCATAGTCCCATTAAGCTACTTGCTAGCTCTGTATTACCTGTTAAAAAAAATCAGCAGATTCAAATTTGAGAATAAATGGTTGCTTGAAAATGATTTTATGGAGGTTGTGTCTAGTGCTTGGTCACAGGGTGTTGGACCCCGAACCTTTCTTGAAAGTTAGGACTACTAAATGAGAAATTGTTGGAGATTGTTCATGTATAAAGAAAAGAAGAATTTAAGAAATTGAAAAGAAATGGAAAAGATGGTTTAGATACAAGATGGGTTGTATGAGAACTTAGGAGTTATAAGCTGGAAAATGTAAGTTCATTGAGCATGCTTTGGTGTTTTAGCCATAACTTGATCTCTAGTTATCCAAATGAGGTGATTTTTGATTTGGGGTAAACTAGAGAGATAAGGCTACAAATTGTATGATGAAATCAAGTTCTAATTCAATCTCTAAGAAAGTCAATTTTCGGATGGAATTTAAGCACAGAATATTGTTTCAGTATAAGAACAGTCCGAAATGTTTGGTGTATAACTCTTAGACTATGGAACCAAATTGAGTGATTTTGATGTCATTAGAAAATTAAGACAATGAGAAACATTTCTCTAGAAGGAAGTGCAAGTAAATTCTTTCAATTTCATGATTAGAAGAAGGTCTTGATTTCTTTTGGAACCAAGTTAAGCATGATTTAAATAATCTTGAGATTTTGCAAGATTAATTATTTTATTTGGAGTTAATTATTGTGTTAATGTTGATTGGATTTTAAGATATGGTTTGGTTGAATTAAATAGCAAGAGTATGTATGAATGAGGGCAATTTGGGAAGATCACTAAGCCATTTAAGTTATAAGGCTTATATGTAAGGGTATTAAGGTCATTTCTAACTCATTAATAGCAAAATGGTAAAAAGACATGTGGGTTGGCTTTATAAGGAAGGAGATGCACGAAAATTAGAAGAAAAAGACCAAATAAAAGAGAAAAGAGAGGAGAGAGTCGGTGGAGAGGAAGGAAAAAGAAGAAAGGGAGAGTTAGGTTTCAATTTTTCATGGTCCTCAAGAGGGATTTTCAAGTTACTCAAGAAGGGAAAAAGGAAGAGGAAGATGAGAGCCTTCTTTTGATCCAAGAAACTCTTCATTTGGTGAAAGATCAAGGCAAGAGTGTTTTTGATTTGTTGGATTTTTGAAAGGGTTATGGTTTAGATAGCTTAAGAATGGTATGGGTTTGAGAATTTCAAGATCAATTTCATGATATGTTTCTTAGGGTTGATCAATTTGGATGTCTATTGATTTGAGGATTTTGTGGCTATTGTTAAAGGAGATTAAGAGAGGATTCAACAGGAGCAAGAGGGGAAGCATGTTGAGCAAGTTTATAAGCAAGGATTTAAGGTGGGTTTCATGTTTATAATAGAATTAATGAGCTATAAATATTTTAAAGCAAGAAAATAAAATGATTTCAAATTACTCCATGATTATTGCGTTCATTGCTTTTGATTGAGAAATTGCTATAATTGTGGCATTCATTGTTTTTGATTTGAGAAATTGCTACATATTATTATGTATGACATTGTGATAAAACAATTGACTTGTGTATGATCATGTTATGCCATTGAATTGAATCATGGCATTTTGTATAAAGAAAAAGTATGAGAATATGGATTTGAGAATGATTGAATTAAGCATGCAATTTGATTGTGTTTGGGCGAGAGAGGAACCGTTTCGTAGTCACGTGCACGTCGACGTAAAGCCCTCACCCGGCTACCCGCTTGTGGCCTATGAGATCCGAAAAGTGGACTCGTTTCGTTCACGGAGTAAACTTCGGTTGCTCTGTTTTGTTCACGGAATCCTCAAGCCAATTGTGTGTGCATTTGCATTTTGATGTTTAAGATATGATGAAATTGAGTAGTATGCTTTGAAGCAAAAATCTCATCAAATGAGTTTTGATGCATTCATGATTTATAAACAAGATGAAAAATGCATGAGTTGTGTGTTGCGATTTTGATTTCTTGACAAGAGTTTTGAGAAAAGTGAGATTTATAATTCAATAAGCATTTTGTAAAAATGGACTTTTTGAACCGTTTTTGCTTGTTATTTGTTATAAGCAAGTTACCCACGGGCTTTTAAAGCTCACCCCACTCTCTTTCCCCAATCTAGGTGTTGACCAAGAAACACAGTGAGCACCAAGGCATTATCTCGGACTTTGTATGTTTTGTGGCAAGATATGAGTAAAGGGGATGTTAGGATGGGTTTAGGACCCTTTTGAGGAGTCATAGAGGGTGAAAAATTCATGTCACCCGAAGGTTACACGGTCTGCCCATGTAAATTCACACGGGTCGTGTGTTTTTGGGCACAGGGACACAATTTCACCCGAAGGTTACACGGCCTGACCGTGTGATTTCACACAGTCCGTGTATTTTGACCCTCTTAACGACAAAATTTCAACTTTTGGTCTTTATGAAAGTTGTAGCCCTAGATGTTTACTTTCTAACCGTCTAAAAACAAAGTTAATCCGACATCTATAATGAGAGTTACGACGTTTGCTCCAAAGTATGTTCAATAGGAGTAAAGTCATAAACATGTTGGATTTGTTTGGCCATAACTCCTTATTCTGACCTCTGATTGAGGTGATTCTTGAGGCGTTAGATTCCTAACATGTTTTTATTGATTCCCAAAAAAATTGATATCCTTTGGGGCTAAGTTTGATTGATTGAAAGTAAGGAGTCAGTTGGGAGAGCATAATTGGGCTATGAATATATTTGGTATTTTTAAGCATATCTTAAGCTTTAGAGCTCTGATTGAGTCAGTTCTTGCTTCTAAATGAACTAGAGACTAAGAGCTACCATTTGGAAGAAGTCAATTGTGATTTTTGTGATTTCGCTGTGTGACTCGCCCTTTGTGGCTTGAGATGTTATGTGAACAATGTGTACCGATGATGGCTAATGAGGGTACTTTGAAGTAACCCTAACAAGGAAACCCATTTAGGCTTTATAAGGGTTAAATGAATTCATCCTACAGGGTAAGATGTACGTGTTTCATGATTTCGAAGAGTGTTGGAAAAAATAATAATGAGTAATGAAGAACATCACGTTTCATGTTTTCGTTAAGAGTTGGGTTTCGGAAACGGGATCCAACATAGGTGGTATCAGAGCAAGAGGTTAGGTTCCGAAATCGGTGCCCAACATGTATGGTATCAGAGCAAGAGGTTGGGTTCCAAAATCAGTGCCCAACATGTTTAGTATCAGAGCGCCAGTATTAGGATCTTATATGGGCTTATGTGCATAAGTCATACGCATGAGTAATTGTTAAGAGTTTAAATAGATAGAAATGAGTCAACGCAATTGTACTGGTGGAATTGAATATGACTCCAATATTATACTATAGTGTATATCCCTGAATGTGATAAAGATGCGAATGTATTATCATGGATTATTTGAGGGAAATAGAGAGACAAGTAGGAATGATAAGATTAAAGAGTACAAGTAGAATGTATTGAAAACAAAAATTCTTATAGTCTTACGAAGGTGAAATCGGAACCAAAGGTGGGTACATGTTTATAATAGATTAAATAAGCCATTTTTGCTTTCTTTAAATTAAGAAAGTTTAATGATTTAAATTGCATCCTAAGTGTTGCATTAATTGCGTTTTGAATGAATTGAGAAATTGCTACATGTTTGATACGTGAATTGTGTGATGATTTTACATTTATAAGTTTAAATCAATGGCGAATATGCATATGTGTAAGATGTAATGTGAAGGATATTTGAAAGATGAGATGAATGATAGAGACATATATGTCATAGATCTATAATGTGTTATATGAGAGTATGCTAAGAAATATAGATATGATTTGATATTGGTGTTATCGATGCAAGAAGTGAAAAATGGTGAGTAATCTGAGATATATATATATATTCAGGAATTAGTTAAGAAAGTAAATGACCAAATAAGTGGCGAAAAGACCAAGAGAGTCTATTGACTATGGTCATTTGGAAGAAATTATTCGCGTGAATCAGTTATTTGTTTGATTTCTCAGATAAGAATTTCGAGGACAAAATTCTTTTAAGAGGGGGAGAATTGTTAGACCCCGAACCTTTCTTGAAAGTTAGGACTACTAAATGAGAAATTGTTGGAGATTGTTCATGTATAAAGAAAAGGAGAATTTAAGAAATTGAAAAGAAATAGAAAAGAAAGTTTAGTTACAAGATAGGTTGAATGTGAAATATTGGGAGTAAAAGCTGGAAAATATAAGTTCAATGAGCATGCTTCGGTGTTTTAGCAATAACTTCTGCTCTGGTTATCCGAATGAGATGATTCTTGATTTGGGGTAAACTAGAGAGATAAGGCTACAAATTGTTTGATGAAATTGAGCTTTAATTCGGTCTCTAAGAATGTCAATTTTTTGAGGAAAGTTGAGCACAGAATATTGTTTTAGCATAAGAACAGTCTGAAATGTTTGGTGTATAACTCCTAGACAAATTGAATGATTTTGGTGTCATTAAAAAAGTGAGACAACGAGGAACATTTGTCTAGAAGGAAGTTTTATCAAATTCCTTCAATTTCATGATTAGAAAATGCCTTGATTTTTGGAAAGAGTTAGGCAAGGATTTAAATGAATTTTGAGGTCTTAATAGAGTATTTTGTGGAATTAATTAGCATATTAATGAGAGTTAATTAACATGTTAATTTGAGTAAGATCATATGGCATTAGTTAATTGAATTAAGATGGCAAGATTTCATGAGGGGCAAAATTGGAAGAGCTCTTAAGCTTTTAAGTTACAAGGCTATTATATAAGGGCATAAGGATCATTTTCCATTCATTAATGGTATTTTTTTAATTAGACTTATGGGTTGGCTTATAAGAAGAAGAGAGGCACGAAAATTAGAAGAAAAAGACCAAATAAAAGAGAGAAGAGAGGAGAGAGTCGGTGGAGAGGAAGGAGAAAGAAGAAAGGGAGAGCTAGGTTTCGATTTTTCATGGTCCTCAAGAGGGGTTTTCAAGTTACTCAAGAAGGGAAAAAGGAAGAAGAGGATGAGAGCCTTCTTTTGATCCAAGAAACTCTTCATTTGGTGAAGATTCAAGGTAAGTTGGATTTTAATTCTTTGAATTTTTTGAGGGTTTTGGTTTAGATAGCTTAAGAATGGTATGGGTTTAAGAATTTTAAGATCAATTTAATGATATGTTTCTTTGGGTTGATCAATTTGGATGTCTATTGATTTAAGGATTTTGTGGCTATTGTTAAAGGAGATTAAGAGAGGATTCAAGAGGAGCAAGAGGGGAAGCATATTGAACAAGTTTATAAGCAAGGAAATAAGGTGGGTTTCATGTTTATAATTTGAGTAATGAGCCACTAATGTTTGCTTTTGAACCAAGAGAATAAAATGATTTCAAGGATTTCAATTAAATGTTGCTTTATTGTTTTTGATTGATTTGAAAATTGCTACATGTTGTGATGTGAAAATTGCATTATGATGCATGACTTTGTGATAAAACAATTGAATTGTGTATGATCATGCCATACCATTGAATTGAATCATGGCATTTTGTATAAAGAAAAAGTATGAGAATATGGATTTGAGAATGATTGAATTAAGCATGCAATTTGATTGTGTTTGGGCGAGAGAGGAACCGTTTCGTAGTCACGTGCACGTCGACGTAAAGCCCTCACCCGGCTACCCGCTTGTGGCCTATGAGATCCGAAAAGTGGACTCGTTTCGTTCACGGAGTAAACTTCGGTTGCTCTGTTTTGTTCACGGAATCCTCAAGCCAATTGTGTGTGCATTTGCATTTTGATGTTTAAGATATGATGAAATTGAGTAGTATGCTTTGAAGCAAAAATCTCATCAAATGAGTTTTGATGCATTCATGATTTATGAACAAGATGAAAAATGCATGAGTTGTGTGTTGCGATTTTGATTTCTTGACAAGAGTTTTGAGAAAAGTGAGATTTATGATTCAATAAGCATTTTGTAATAATGGACTTTTTGAACAGTTTTTACTTGTTATTTGTTATAAGCATGTTACCCACTCTCTTTCCCCAATCCAGGGGTTGACCAAGAAACAGAGTGAGAACCAAGGCATTATTTTGGACTTTGTATATTTTGTGTTGTTTTGGAATAATTGATGTAAATACAAAGCTGTAATTGCATTTTGAGCAATTGAATAATGTAATTTGTGATTTTACGAAATATTGTAATATGGCTTGGAAGTGCCATTGGAGCTTGTAAAACTCTTATTTTATGATGTTAATGAAATATGGAATTGTGTATGGCTTTGAATTATGAATTGGCATATGGATGATTATGAAATTGGAATGTGAATTATGTATGGATGATGAGTTGAGAAATCTTGAGCCTGAACCATTGTTATATATGTAAGATATTATGGAAAAGCAAGAGAGGAACTTGGTGAATGATAAGATGCTATTGAATGTAAGAAATCATATGAATGAATTGAGGTTGAGTGTTGGATGAATTCCAATGGCAAATTGAATTGTTTGAATGAGATTGTAATAGAAGAAGTGAAGTTGGGATGAATGTTAAGTTTTGCATGAGGATAAAATGTGTAAGCTGATTCAAGGGAAATTCTGGAATAATTGAGATAGAATTGGCCAAAGTTGCCTTCTTTGAAGTTGTAGTTCGTCTTTATAGCTTTTCGACGCTATAAAGTATAAGATTGCTCGATATCGGAGTTATAGGTTATGATCATTACAAGTCAGGATGTCGTATATGATGTGTATCCCAAATAATTAGCGTATATGAAGTGATATCGGACTAGAAAAGTTGATTTTGGCAAGATATGAGTAAAGAGAATGTTAGGATGGGTTTAGGAACCTTTGGAGGGGTCTGGAGGTTGAAAATTTTGTGTCACCCGAAGGTTACACGGTCTGCCCGTGTAAATTCACACGGGCCGTGTGTTTTTCGGCACAGGGATATTGTTTCACCCAAAGGTTACACGGCTTGACCATGTGATTTCACACGGTCCGTGTATTTTGACTCTCTTAACGACAGAATTTCAATTTGTGGTCTGCATAAAAGTTGTAGCCCTGGATGTTTACTTTCTAACCATCAAAAAACAAAGTCAATCCGACGTCTATAATGAGAGTTATGGCGTTTGCGCTAAAGTATGTTCAATAGGAATCAGGATATGAACATGTTGGATTCGTTGGACCATAACTCCTTCGTCCGACCACTGATTGAGGTGATTCTTGAGGCGTTAGATTTCTAACACGTTTTTCTATCTCCCTATAAAAATTTATAGCCTTTGGAGTTAAATTAAAGAAGTTTTATGGAATGAAAGTGAGTGGTCGGGTTGGAGAGCTTAATCGGGCTATGAACATATTTGGATATTTAAGCATATCTTGAGCTATAGAGCTCCGATTGAGGTGGTTCTTGGTTCTACATAAATTAGAGACTAAGAGCTACCATTTTGGAAGAAGTTAATTGTGATTTTTGTGATTTTGCTATGCGACTCGCCCTTCGTGGCTTGAGATGTTATGTGAACCGATGATGGTAATGAGGTTTAAATGAATTAACCCTACAAGATAATACGTATGTGTTCATGATTCCGAAGAGTGTTGGAATAATAATAATAATAATGAGTAATGAAGAACATCACGTTTCATGTTTTCTGGCTTGATAGGTTATGAGAATGAGGACTTTTCAAGGAGGGTTAAAGAGATTGGAAACCCTCTTATGTCGCTTTTCATTTTCGAACCGATTGTTTGGCTTCGAAAATGGGACCCAACATGGGGTCTGAATACTGGCCTTTTAGATAGAATCTCTGCTTGTAGTGTGGCTCTTATTGATTGGAAGAAATCGCAAGATCATAATTTTACACATAGGATTGAGACTTTAAGGAGGCGAATTGATGTTGTTCGAAAACCTCAGGTTGATGATGTGTTGCTTTTGCATGCTAAAAATGAGCTCTCAAATCTTCTTGCGCAGAAGGATATCTATTGGAAACAAAGGTCTAAGATTTTTTAGCTTAATTATGGGGAAGCTAATTCTAGGTTCTTTCATGCTCAGGCCTTGAAAAGAAAGCGGATTAATTTTATCGATTTTTTGGAGGATGTACAGGGCAATGCTATCTCGGATATTGATCTTATGTACTCTATTGTTATGAACTATTTTAATGACCTTTTTACAGCTCCCTTAGAAGCACCGAATACTGAAGAGTTTGACTGTATTCACCAGGTGGTGACAGATAGTGATAACTCGTCCCTCTTAGCCCCCTTTAAAATGGAAGAGTTCAAGACAACAATTTTTGAAATGCATCCTGACAAAGCACCTGATCCTAATGGTATGAATCCAGCTTTTTTTTCAAAAATGTTGGGATACTATAGGAGCTGATATTTTTGCTCAAAGTTGTTCCTGGCTTGACAATTGTGAGTTCCCTGCCTCTTTAAATAATACTACTATTATCTTAATTCCAAAAAAAGACAAGCCTAGTAGTATGAAAGATTTACGGCTTATTGCCCTTTGTAATGTGATCTATAAAATCATAGCTAAGGTTATCGCTAATAGACTCAAAGCTATTCTTCCTAGGCTTATTTCTCCTATACAGTCAGCGTTTGTTCCTGGTAGATTAATTTTTGATAACATTATTATTGGACCCCGAACGTTTTTTTAGAAATTAGAACTACTGAACGAGAAATGTGGATAGATTCATAATTCGTTATGGTGCTTTTGGTGGATAAGAGATTTTGAAATAGGAAGAATTAAGGTGAAACTTAGAAGTAAAATGAAAGCAAAAATGAAGTTGAATATGTGTAGCAAGTTGATGAAGGATATGTACACATATGTTGTTGGCCCCCAAATTCTTTTCTTATTAAATAAGCATGATTTCAACTTTATTTTTGAGGTTTTGATTGATAAATTGCTTTTGGTTAGAGTTTAATTTAGAATGTCAATGGTTGGAGGATTTTATTGTTTAGATTGAAGGAATTAGAAGTTATTAAATGGGGAAATTGAGATTAAGATAGAGTATAGTAGGGTGTTAGTTAAATTGAAGGAATAAAAATGTATAAGGGCAAGATGGGAAGATCACTTGAGGTTAAAAGGTATAAGGATTACAAGGAGGGATAATTTGGTCTTTTTAGCTTCATTAAAAACAAAGAAAGAACAAAAGCATTGTCTTGTCTTATGTTTGAAAGAAAGGAACGAAATTTTCAAAGTAAAGAGAAGTGAGTTTCGGTTGAGAGGAAAAGAAGAGAAGGGAGTTTCGGTTTCGTGGGTGGCTTTTTAAGGTGAGTTGTTTAAAATCCCTTTGGAATTTTGAAGGGATTTTTGGTTCAAATGGCTTAGGAAAAGAATGAGTAAGATGGTTCTAGGATAAATTTCATGTTTTGTTTCCTTAGGTTTTTTCAATTTTTTTAGATCTCTTAAGAAATTCAAGGGAGGTAAGAGGAGTTAGAGGAAAGGCATCTTGAGCAAGCCTAAAGCAAGGGAATTTAAGGTGGGTGACATCTTTATAATTGAGTAAATGAACTAACAAAGTTTCTTGCAATAAATAGAATTTAACGCTTTCCAACAACTTTGAAATTGTGCATTTATTACTCTTTAGGATGATTTGAGAATATGCCATGTGTCTTTTTCTTGTGAATAAATTGTGGGAATGTTTGCATATTGTGTTGATGATTGAAAAAGAATGTGAAAGTGAATTTGGAAAGAATGCTATGGTTATAAAATTGACTTTTGGAAAAGTGCCATTTTGACCAATATGTGTGAAAAATGTGAAATGTATGCTTATATGGGTTTGTGGTGGTCCCTTAAGTAAGTCAAGTGTACTTGTCTATAGGCTTTTCCCGCCTGCCCGCTATTGGCATGGAGTTTTCTCACAGACTCCCCTAAGTTTACGGCTACACATGACCGCTACGCGGGAATGTGTAGTACGTTCTGTTTGGATCCACCCGAACCATTTTCAATGTGCTTAAGTGATTATGATTTGTAATCATTTGATTTTGATGTATTCATTATGTTGGTTTTGTGAATTGCTTGATAAATTGTAAATTTCGGAAAACAACTGTGGTATGATTTTGTCAATATAATGTTTTCTTTGGAAATAAATGATTGAAGGATTTTTGGCTTGTTCTTGGTTATAAATGTGTTACCCACGAGCCATCGAGCTCACACCCCCCTCTTTCCTTCTCATCCACAGGCGATGAGCAAGAAAATGAGTGACCGAACTGAGGACAAGGCATCACTCCCGTTTGCTTTTGATTTTGAAGCTATCTTTTGGAAACAAAGCTTTAGTTGCATTTTTGGAGCAAAAGTTACTGTTTATGTGGTTTTCTTTGTAATTTAAAATTTTAAGATTTTGATATATTGGGGCTAGAAATGCCTACTAAAACTTTATAAAAAAACTCATATGTTGATATTAATGAAAGATATTCAACTTTTATTTGTGTTTGCCGATGTTGGTTTCAAAAAGTCACTTTGTATGTTGTTGCAAATTTCTCATAAGGATAGGTTTTGCATGTGTATTGATTTTGAGACAAATTCTGGACTGTGTTAGGCTAAATTGAGCCAAGTAGCCTTCTTGAAAGTTGTAGAGGAAATTCATAGCTTTCCAATGAGGTATAGCATGCCATTTTTGGATGTGGGAATTGGAAGATGTGAATTTTTGAATTTTGAATGTTGTCTAGGAAAGAAATTACGGGACAAAAACTTTGATTGGAATTTTGACCTTCATAGAGGTAGAAATTGTTCTTGGAGTCTTCATGAGGGTTGTAGGTTATATTTTTATCTTTCCATTGATATAAAGTAGGACATTTTTAGATAATGGAGTAAAAAGATATGATTTTTAGAAATTCTGGCACTGTTTAGGATGTATTTTTTGGACAGCCAACTTGAAATGAAAATTTGACCCTTTTTTAGGCTGAATTGGTTTGTAAGTTTTTCATGAAAATTGTAGAGCTTTTTGTTAGCTTTCCATTGATACCAACTTTGTCAAATTTGGAGTTATAGGTAAAAAGATATGGATTTTTGAAGTTCACTTGTTAATAATAGAAAAAAAAGAAAATCAGAAGCAGCAGCCTCGCGATCGCGACCCAGCTCTTTTAAAGCCGCTCGCCACCGTGATGCTGCTCGCCGGCTCAGCTGGCCTTCCTTCACTATTTTGCTTATAACGTTTCCATCCGACCTCTGATTGATCTGATTTTTGAAGCGTTGGTTTTCTAAGACATTCCTCTACCTCTCCATAAAAATTCATAGGCTTTGATATTAATTTGAAAAAGATGGATTGAATCAAAGTGAGAGGATCAATTATAAGAGTATAAGTTGGATATTTTTCGGAACATGCTTCAGTATTTTGACAATATCTCAATCTGTAGAGCTCCAATTGAGTTGATTCTTATTTCTAAACAAACTAGAGACATGGAGCTACAACTTATCTGAAGGAATCGATTTTCAATTTAGGCCCTAAGAGTTTCAATTTCTGTATTGAATTCAGGTGTAGTGTTCGGTTTCGGTTTAATTTTAACCCGAAAGTGTTTTGGCCAATACTTCTTTATTTCTGAACCAAATTGAGCGTTTTTGGTGTCGTTAGAATCTTAAGGCAATGAGGAACAAGTGTTATGAAGAAGTCTTATTGAATTTTCTTTATAAGCTATCCCAAAATCTCTTCGGAAGTAAGTGAGATGAGTTCGTTGTCGAGGTTCGACTTGGTGTGGGCACACCAACCTTGTGGGATGCGTGCCTAGATGTCACATAGGACGTCGGCACGTGACTCACAAGGGCGGGGTCCCAACATATGTATGTTCTGTTATTCGTATTCATGATTATTCATAGATTTAATTTTCATTATAGATAATGTTGATTTGAAATGGAGTTGAGAATGAGGAGTAAATGAAGTAGTAAAGATGATCTTGATATAAGTTATGTTAAAGAAAGATTTAGAAACAAAATTGGCAATAATTTGGAAAATATTCACTGAGTGTGCTTTATTTTATTAGCCATAACATTTTCTCTAGTTGTCCAAACAAGATGATTCTTGATTTGGATTAAACTAGAAATATATGACTACATTTCTTATGAAGATATTGGATTTCAATTCTGTCGCTAAGAGTCTCAAAATTTCATGAAGTTAAGAATAGGGTGCAGTACATTGGTGTATGAATAGAAAATTCGTCTTCAGATTTTAGGGACAAATTTGGGATTGATATAAATAGATTTTGGCAAAGTTTCATTCTGAAAAGTTGTAGATCTTTCTTTTATCTTTCCAACGGTATATAGTATGAAAATTTTGGACATCTAAGCTAAAAGTTATGCTCTTTATAAGTGGAGACATTCTGGAGAGAAAAGTAAGACGATGCAAAAGGAAGAAGGAAGAAAGCATTGTCTTAGTTATTGTTCATACCTATCGTCTTAGTTACTGTTCACACCTATCGTCTTAGTTACTATTCATCTTTTATCTTCTGTTTCTATTTTCTACTTCTCAGACGATAGAATTTGTCTTCAAGGTCTTCATAAAAGTTGTAGATCTTGAAGTCCCCTTTCAATTCATCTAAAGAACACCTTAATCCGATTTCTGTAGGGAAAGTTATGACAATTTTCCTAACCTTGTATCATCTGATGAGGTCACTTCATCTTAAAATGACGTCATATCATTTGTTCCGTTTTCTACCCTTTAGACGATAAAATTTGTCTTCAAGGTCTTAATGAAAGTTGTAGATCTTGAAGTTCTCTTTCAAACCATCTAAAGAAAACCTTAATCTGATTTATTTAGGGAAAGTTATGGTAATTTTCCCAACCTTATATCATTTGATGATGTCACTTCATCTTAAAATGATGTCATATAATCTGTTCCATTTTCTACCCTTCAGATGATAAAATTTGTCTTCAAGGTCTTCATGAAAATTGCAGATATTGAAGTCCTATTTCAAAACATATAAAGAACACCTTACTCTGATATCTGTAGGGAAAGTTATGGTAATTTTCCCAACCTTATATCATCTGATGACGTCACTTCATCTTAAAATGATTTCATATCATCTGTTCCATTTTCTACCTTTCAGACAATAGAATTTGTTTTCAACATCTTCATAAAAGTTATAGATCTTGAAGTATTCTTTCAAACTATTTAAAGAACACCTTAATCTGATATCTGTAGGGAAAGTTATGGTAATTTTCCCAACCTTGTATCATCTAATGGCGTCACTTCGGCTTAAAATGACGTCATATCGTTTGTTCCGTTTTCTACCCTTTAGACGATAGAATTTGTCTTCAAGGTCTTCATGAGAGTTGTAGATCGTTAAGTCCTCTTTCGTCCAAACAGGAAAAAATCAATCCAACATCTATAGCAAAAGTGATGGCAATTGCGCCAAGATATGTACAATATGAGTGAGTGCATAAACAGATTGAATTCTTTTAGCCATAACTTCTTCTTTAGACACCTAAATGACTTAATTCTTGAACCATTGGATTTGTAAGATATTGCTCTACATTTCCAAAAAGAATTATAGACATACAAAATGAATGAAGAAAGATTGAGTGAAAAGAGTGGTACGGGTACAGTGAGAGTGCTCTTAAATAATATGAGCTGGTGTTATTCCACTGAGTATACTTCAGTATTTTGATGATTTCTGGAGCTCTACTGATCCAAATGAGATAATTTTTGATTTGTGGTAAACTAGAGACATGGAGCTACAAATGGTATGAAGAAATTAGAATCTAATTCAATCTCTAAGATGTTTAAATTTCAGATAGAAGTTGTGCATAGTATACTATTATGGACAAGAGCAGTCCAAAAATATTTGAAGTATATCGTTTGAATCACTGAATCAGATTGAATGATTTTGGAGGCATTAGAAACTTAAGACAACAGGGAACACTTTCTAGAAGAAAGTGTTTAGAACAGAATGTTCAACATTATTTTGGCAAGACACGTAAGTTTAAAAGAACATAAGCTTATAAGGAAGGATAAAATGGACTTTTTGGACTCATTAATGGCATAATTGGAAGAAGAAGAAGTGTTATCTTGCTTATAAATGAAGAAGAAAAACGTGAATAAGAAGATTATGGAGAAGCAAATATGTGGATGAGAAAAGAGATAAGGGAGAGAAAACATGAAAAAGAATGAAAGAGAGAAATAGAGAAATAGAGAAAACAAGCTAAAGTTTCAATTTCCTTAGCCTCCAAGAGAGATTTTGAGGTTGTTCAATAAGAGAAAAAGGTAGAGGAAGAGAAAAGCTTCCAATTGAGCCAAAGATTTCTTCATTTGGTGAAGAACCAAAGGGGTCATAGAGGCCTATTTCAATTAGATCATCTCATGGAGTACACATTAAAGATACAACAGGGAAGAACCTTTGATACCTCAAGTTGTTTGCAAAGAAAAGAGTTTTCTTTGGAGCTAAAGATCCCTTCATTTGGTGAAGAATGAAGGTAAGATCATTTTAAATCTCTTAAATTTTTGGAAGGATTTTAGTTCATGGAGTTTAGAAAATGTTTGGGTTTAAGTATTTTAGAACTAATGTTAGTGTTTATGCTTTGGAGGATTTTCAATTGAAAATCCTACTGAGTGGGATTTTTTGTTATTGTTTAAAGGGATCAAGAGAGGCAAGAGGAACAAGAAAAGAAGCTTTTTGAGCAAGTCAAGTCTATAAGCAAGGAAATTAAGGTGGGTACATGTTTATAATAGAGTAAATACGCTACTACTGTTTTCTACAAATCAAAGAAGTTTTCTGATTTCATTTGCATCATAAGTTCTGCATTATTGTTTATGAATTATTGTGAAATCTGTTATATGTTTGCTGCATGATCTGAGTGATGATTTTTTTAAAAAAAAAGACCATGAAAGTGATATCTTTGAAAATATGCATGTTTATGAAAGCATGTTTTCAATAATGGTTTTCAAGATATACGTCAAGTATATGAAAAGTAAGTTTTCAAGAGAATGTGCCTTTTTGGGCATTATGCTTGCAAGGTTTTGAAATCTATGTGTTATGTGGGTTTGTGGTAGTCCCTCAAGAACCGTCACGTGCACGTTAACCCAAATATAGGCTTCTCCTGCCTGCCCGCTAGTGGCATGAAGCTCCCTCAAGGACTCACTCAAGAATTCACGACTACACAGGACCATTTCATTAGAAATGTGTAGTGCGTCATATTTTGGACTTACCCAAACCATTTGATATATTTATGTGTTCATAACAAGTTGATGTGAGTGATGCATTCATGATTCGCATACACATGAAATTCGGCATTGAAAATGGGTTATAAATGTTTTGGTTGGAAGCCTAAGAAACAAGTGTTTTATGAACTGAAAGAAAGTTTTCCAAGACAAGTAAAATGTTTTCAAAAGTTTTGTTTATTTGTTTATTATAAATTGTTGCCCACGAGCTTTCAAGCTCACCCCCTTCCTGTCCCCACCTTCAGGTGATGAGCAAGAGATGGAGTGAAAAAAAGAGTTAAGGCAGGCTTTAGCCACATTTTAGAAATTTCGTAGTTCTTGTAACTTTCAAAATTTGAGATTTCGGATTATGTTGTATTTAAAGTTTTTCAAACTCTATTGCTTGAGTAATGTAACGATAGATTGAAGAAGTTTCGATTATGTATGTTTATATTGACTCCTGTGTTTCAATGAATGAGTTGGTTTTTGATGTTGACCTTTTGTGGGCATGCCACCCTTGTGGAATGATGTCTATTAAGAGTTCATGGAAATAATCCTACAAGGTAGTATGCACGTTCAAGTTAAGTTTGATGATATTCACAAGCGTTGGGCTCCGGAATCAAGTTTGAGAGCCCAACATGAGAGTATTATGATTTTTTGAAGAGTTGAGTTTCAGAAAATGGACCCAACAATTATGGTTGCTTTTGAGATTGTTCATTATACGAAGAACAAAGGGCGTGGTTCGCATGGTGATGTTGCTTTTAAGATTGATATTAGCAAAGCATATGACAAAGTTGATTGGAGGTATCTTGAATTTATTCTGTTAAAGTTAGGTTTTGATATTAAATAGGTCAGATGGATTATGTTGTGTGTTACCACAGTTAATTATTATGTGGTTTTTAATGATAGAACTGTGGGCCCTATTGCTCCTAATCGAGGACTTAGACAAGGTGATCCACTAAGTCCTTATCTCTTTATTTTATGTGCTGAAGGTTTATCTGCCCTTTTAAGGAAGGCTGAGTCAAGAGGTGACATTCATGGTATTAGCATTTGCAGTGGGGCTCTTACAGCTTCTCACTTGTTTTTCGCCGATGACAGTTTCTACTTCTTTAAAGCTTCCTCAATTGAGTGCAGACACATCAAGCGGATCCTCTCTATTTATGAGGAAGCTTCGGGTCAAGCTATTAATTATCATAAATCTAGCGTTATGTTTAGCTCAAATACAAAAATCGACGTTAAGCAGGAAGCGATTTCGATTTTGGGGGTCTCTAATCCTATTGATCATGGCAGGTATCTGGGTCTTCCTTCTCTAATTGGGAAAAACAAAAAACAAGTGTTTGCTTTCTTGAAGGACCGCCTCAGCAAACGTATTCATAGTTGGACAAATCGACTGCTTTCTAAACCTGGCAAAGAGGTCATCCTCAAGACTATTGCTCAAGCTCTGCCTACTTTTTGTATGAGTGTTTTTCTCCTTCCAAAAGGTATTTGTGATGATTTACACAAAATGATGAATGTTTTTTGGTGGGGCTCTTCATTAGGTAACCGATCTAAAATTCATTGGGCCAAATGGGAGAGACTTTGTGTTCCTAAAAAACTGGGCGGTATGGGTTTCTGAGATTTACATTACTTTAATCTTGCTATGCTTTGTAAACAGGGTTGGCGTTTCTTATCTCACCCGAATTCACTGCCAAGTTATTTAAAGCAAAATATTTCCCAGATTGCAATTTTCTTAATGCCACAGAAGGTCGAAGCCCTAGCTTAATTTGGAAGAGCATCTTTTCGGCAAAGCATTTACTAGGTAAAGGAGCTCGTTGGCGAGTGGGAAATGGTGAATCAATTTTAGTTTTCAAGGACCCATGGTTGAATCGTGATGATGATTTCTTTATGCGCTCACCTCCATTAAGCGGCATGGAGAATATGAAGGTTAGTACTCTTCTTAACTTTGAGAATTCAGGATGGGATCATTTATTTGTAAATGGTATTTTAGCTCCAGAAGATGCCTCTCAAGTTTTTAAAATCCCCATTTCTCCATTGTTGGATGCTGATCATTTCTGTTGACAATTTACTAAGAATGGCTTGTATAGTGCTAAATCGGGTTATAGAATTGCCATGGACCAATATTCTCATATATCTTCTTATATGGTTGGTGGTCATTGGAATTCTATCTGGAATGCCCAGATCCCCCCGAAGATTAAGGATTTTCACTGGAGGCTGCTGCGTGATTTTGTCCCTTGTAAACAGAGGAGTATCTTTAGACGTCTCTTGTAACAGAAGTAGTCTGGTGGAAACTGTGGATCATCTACTGCTCTCTTGCCCTTACACTAGAAGTGTTTGGACCGCTGTAGGTATTTTTATGCATGGTGATGATATTAAATGTTGCATCTCCTCAGTGTTAATTGGCAATAATTCTGATATTGGGAACCGAATTTTGGCCATTTGCTGGAGCATTTGGTTTCATAGAAATCTTTTTTGCTGGGAGCAAAAGGATACTCTTCCTAGTATAGTTGTGACTTTTGCGAATGGTTTCCTTAAGGATTGGCAAGAGGCTAAATGTGCATTTGACCAAGTTCAACCGAATTGCAACAATTTTCCTCGTCGTCACTCTTGGAGCAAACCTGAAGTTGGTTGGTTGAAGTGTAATGTTGATGCTTCGATTTCGAAAAGAGATAACAATTCGGGTTTTGGGGTTGTTCTCAGAGATGACCAAGGTCGGTTTGTGAAAGCTTTTTGGGATCACATCCCTTGTTGTGTGGATGCTTTACTGGCTGAAGCAATCTCTATTAAAGAAGCTTTAGCTTGGCTCAAGGGTAAAAATTTTGACAGAATTGTTCCGAAGTCAGATTGTCTAGAAGTGATAAACAATCTTAATAATTCTTCCAATAATTTGTTAGATGTTGGTGCAGTGTTTGCTGAGTGTCTGTCACTTATGAATCACTTCCAACATTTTTCCTTTTAATGGACTTCTCAGAGTGTTAATAAAGCCGCTCATTCGTTAGCAAGGGTCACTTTATTCAATGCAAACCGTCTCGATTGGGATAATATCCCTAGCAGTATTGTTTCCACTTTTCGTTCTGATTCTTCCGTGTTTGTAATCAATTCTGAAGAAGCTTAGGTCCGGGTGTATAGGGTAAAGCCTATTGGATTTGGGTTTTGTTGCTTCCTCGGTTTTGGTTTCTCGTTCCCTTTAATGAATTTCTTTAGTTTCAAAAAAAAAGTTGAAATTTGATATATTATAAAAAAACACAATTTTCTTGGATGTAATGTATTAAATTTAGTCGTTAATTAAATTTAAGTTTGAATGAAATCTTTTATGATAAATTAACTTAAACAAGTAGGTCAACACAAAATATCTATACTTAGAAGTATAAATGGGAGAATGTTAAATAAACAATTAAACATTGACCCTGCCAAATATCTACCATAAGAGTTTCAATATCGAGATACGTATCTGCCAGAAAAAGAAATGATAAAAAGTAAGGATCAAAGATTTTCCGCCTTGTATAGAAAATGAATAAATTCAATTTAAGAAAAGCTCATAATAAGAATCTGAGAATAATCAATACATATAAACATGACACCATATAAAAAGGGTGCCAGTGAATCTCGGAAGTACTGTGCCATTGTCTCGTTTCACGAATAGTTGTTAATTGCAAATCAACAAAGCAACTTATCGACAATGGAGGCTAGGTGTTCGACGAAATGGGTGTCGTTTGTTATAATGGTACTATTGGTTGCTTCATGCCATGCAAGCGAAGAAGTGCAAGATAAACAAGACTGCATAGTTGAATGCATGCAACAGTGCACTGGTTTGCCCAATTTATGCCGGGATTGTTGTAACCTTAAGTGCACTGGGCAACCTCGAGCTTCCCAATCTGCTCGTCGGAACATAGGCATAGAACGTCGTTTCGTCAAATGTTAGAAAGATTTCGGTTTGTAAGTGTTTGCTCTTTAATTTCCAAACACAAACTCAGTTTAAATAAAAGAGAAAAACATTTTTTTAATCAGGTGTTCAATCTGATAAGAAGACTCTTTAAATTAAATTTTATTTAATTTTTATAGTTAATTACATGAATACATAAAATTGAAAATGAGCAAATGCAAATTAAAATGGTAAATTAGAAGGAATTTTTTGGTTAAAACATAAAAAAAAAATTATGGTAAACCATGTTTATTTATTAACATTATGGTAGCATTTTCATAAAAGCAGATATTAAACAAACTTTCAAGTGAAAGAAAGAAAGGATTATAAATGTGTTTCCAGGATTAGTCTTGTGAAATTTCCAAGATTACGGGCAAATTTAGATCACATACAAATTCAAGTGCGGTTCCCCTCTTTCTCTAATGTGGGACACTCACACGTGGATATTCTCAACACTCCTCTTCAGTGCAACTGGGACTAGACATCTAATTGTCACTTGAAATAAACACAGTGGTAACCAGACCGGGTCGCTGGGATTAGACATCCAGACGAATAATCGAAAAATTAATAATCCGGACCAAACCTATACTGATACTATATGAAATTTGCAATGGTCCTACAGCAATGAGTCTTCCTGTATGATTATGTTGCCAAAATACAAAATTTTCATTAATTGCCAAAATACCAATTAATGAAATTAAACAATTTAAAAACTTTATATTGAGTCTAAGTAAACCTTTTTTTGTCTTCAGTACGAGTAAGTACTTAACATAAAAGCTAATACAAAAACAATAGAAAATTGTAGATTTTGTTATCAATTCCTCCTATAAAAAAAGGATTTAGTGCATATAATTTAATAAAAGTATATGATTTTTAATAAATAAAACAATTTTTATATAAAAATATTTAATTTGTTATGTTCTATTAAATATGAGTAAGAAAAAAACACTAAATTGATATTCTTAAAAAATATCATAATCAAATTAAGATGACACACATCAATCCTTTTTATTTTAAAATTTTTATTTAAAAAACAAAAATATTTTATAGGCGGTCATTAAATAAATTTTAAAAAATATAATAATTTGTAAATAATAGTTAGTAATAATAATAATTATTATTATTTAATAAAATTTTAATAAATTCATAAACTTAAACAAAACGATGGCCTATAGTTAAGTGATTATTGGGGCTTCTAATACACATTAAGTTTAATTTAAATATCTAAAAAATTCTCATAAGAATACTAACCCCAAAATTTCCCAGTATCTTTTTGGTTGACACATTTTATCCTATTTCACGAGATAGTTTTCTTATTTTCATGAATTAAAACCTAAATAAATTCATTAGCAAAATTTGTTCAAACTAAATAAATTTATTAGGCTTAACAAAAATTACTCAATTCGATTCGGCGTGAATTGGCAAAACTTTTGTTTAGGCTTAATTTTTTCCCCCTTAAGTTTCGAGTAGAGCTTTGCCGATACCAACTCGAAGTTTAGAATATTTACGTAAATGATATCGTTTTAAACAAATTACAGCGTTTTTTATTTTAAAAATTAAAAGATATTATACTAAATCAAGTTTTAAAAAATTCTAAGTTTAATCGAGCTCAAACTTCGAACATAAAGCATCGAACTTGATTGAGTTTTTAGTTAGACTTTGTGTATGTGTTGGATAGACTTATACCAACAGAATTTTTGTCAGTAGAACTTTTATGAGAAGATCTTTTTTAAGGAGCCAATTTACTGTTTAACTGTCATTTAAAAAAGATCTTTTTTAAATGAGCTTCATATAGTAGACTGTTTAGCAACATAAAAATAAAAAGCACTTTTAATTTTAACTATATTTTATTTTGTAATAAAAGTTATTTATGCATATAAATATTATTTAAAGTATATTAAACAATATGCAAAGTACAATATATTAATTATTATATAATTTTAAACCATATGAAACATAAATAAAAATATATCTAACCAAATCTTTTATATGGATTATAACGTAAGTAAAATTAATATAAAAAATATTAAAATATATAAAAAAGTCAAATAATATTATATAATCCATAAAATATTATTTGGTGTGGATCGCAATCCACCAAAACCTTGAGATCACGGGTTCAAGGAACGAGATCTCCGCCCGTCGCACCGAAGAGGACAATACCTTCAAGGTGGATCGCAATCCACACCAATATTGATTACCTCTAACGAATCCACTTCAACTATCACACGCCAATAGCCCCAATCTCACGCCACAATGAGACCATAATACACCCCAGAGTTGAAGTACTTTATTTTGTTTGTTCGAATTCGAAACCTGTGGCTTTGACCAAGAGGGCAATCTTTACACGTCACGCACTTGTATTGGTTGATGTTTGGCCAAAAAGATTACATTGTCGTTGACACCACGATGAATACAAATCATTGACATAAATGTTGTGTTTGGTTAGCGTTTTCAACAGACAAGGACGGGACGAGACGGAACAGGACAGGACGGAACAGAACAAGAATTGAAGACATTGAGATGTTTGGTTGCGGTGGACAGAACAAAGATAATTGTCTTCGTCCTGAGTACAAAAATATGTTTGGTTGCCGAGGACATAACAAAAAATGGTGTTAATGACGGAAATGCCCCTATAGTATAATAAGAATACTAGATGTAATTCATTGATTATTTGATAATTGTTGCAATATTTATTTTACAATTTTGAATTATGTTATTATTATTATTATTATTATTATTATTATTATTATTATTATTATTATTAGTATTATAACCAATTATTATTATTATTATTATTATTATTATTATTCTTTAATTATTATCATCATCATTATTATTATTATTAATCTTTAATTATTATTATTATTATTTAATTAGTATTATAATTATTAATATTATTAATATTATAATTATTAATAATGATAATGATAATAATAATAATAATTAAAATTTTAATTAAAAAATTTATTTTATTAGATTTCTGCTAAATTATAATGACAGACCATGAACAATATAAACAGATCAATTAAATGATAACATATATATCAAATTTGAATTACTAATTTATCGATGTTTTAAAAACTAAATGAGAAGTTAAACCGCTATAATAAGAGGTTTAAATTTAAAAAAGTTAAATTAGTATTAAATTGTTGGTTAAGATTGGATAACATTAAATATTTTGACATATAATTGAAGATCGAAGACAGTTAAGTGAAAATTAATTAATTAATTTTGATTTATAAAAATCAATTAATTTACAAATTGATTGGTTAATTATTAAATTGGTCAGTTTTTAAAAATAAAGATTATAAAAGTAAATCGAATCGAAAAATTAAAAATTGAACTAAAAAGTTAAATCGGTTCAAAATTTTTGCGATTAGATCAAAATTTTCGGATACTGCTGCTAACGTGAAGAAGAAGAAGAAAGAAATTTTACGAAAGTCGGCTGCTGCTGAGACAACTTATGATCTGTACATGGCATATAAAGGTCCCGAGGAAAAGAAAGAAAATACAATTTCTTCAGAAGTAGCAGACAACATTTCAATTGACCCTGTACCTACTGATAGTCTTCAAGGGGAATCTGCGGTTAATCTGAAGGATTTGTTTGACTATTTTATGTCCCATGTCACTTATAGATTTGAGTCCAATTAAAGCACCCAAGATAATGGCTATTGGGTATTATAGACTGGGTCTCAAATGAGTCACGGACCCTTTTCTTCTCTCTTCTACTTACCAAATGACATGTCCATTGGAGATGCTATATAAGTTGAAACAACTTATTGCATCATAACGATTTTGAAACGTTTCTGAACCATTGAGGAAATCACTGAAAGAAGAAGACGAGAGGAAATAAAAGGTTTTCCACAAAGAATACGAAATCATTGATACAGGTATGTAAAATCATTCGATCCGATAAATGATTTACAATTGGTATCAGAGCCATGGGTGTTACATTATTGCTATCTGCCATACACCATGGTTGTTTATGTTATTTTAACGATAATGTTCCATGATCTGTTTACGGTATGACTTTGTTTTTGTTCTGTTCATTTACGGTATTTCTTCCATGAACATTATTGAATGATTTGTGATCCACCGTGTATCAATTATGTATGATTGTATTTTGATGTTTTCGGTTTGATTTTGGATGTTCATAACGTAATGTTCTTGAACTATTATTGTTGAGAAAGAACCGAATATGATGTTTCATGTTTATAAGAAAGAACTAAAAACCAATTGAATGTGTTGAAGAACTTGAGTGATGCCACCTGGACATATGTTTATGGTCTGTTAAAAAAAATAACGAAATTGCATGGTTTTTGAAACTAGAAGATTGGTTATTACTGTGATTGTCTTAAACAAAATACAAATGTTCAGTGTTGATATGTATGTCTTCGGTGTTGTTATCACAATGCATAAGAGAGAATAAGAAAAGAAACGAATCTCACCTGTTATGGATGGATGGTTTAGAGTGAGAAAATCAATGGGTTTTGTGTCCAATAATACTCACCATAGAAAACGATGGTGGATTACGTTTTTGTTGACTCAAACTAAGATATGGAAAAGAAATCCAAAGCATCGTAGGTAGAGAAAGAAGATATATCCAAAGAAAGGGTACAGAGATTAGTGAAAAATGAAATCTTACCTCCATTGGATTTTGTTGACTGAGATATATGTATGGATTGCATTAAAGGCAAGCAAACCAAACATATATCAAAGCATCTAGCCACAAGAAGTAGCGCATTACTAGAATTAATACACACTGACATCTGTGGTCATTTCGAAGTTCCTTCTTGGGGCAGAGAAAAATATTTCATTACCTTTATTGATGACTTCTCGCGATATGGATATGTTTATCTGATGCATGAGAATTCTCAGTCTGTAGACATCCTAGAGGTGTTCATTATTGAGATAGAAAGACAGTTAGATAGAAAAGTAAAGATATTGAGGTCTGATAGAGGTGGTGAATATTATGGAAAATTCGATGAAAGTGGACAATGTCTAGGTCCATTTGCAAAGTTT
>JAOQMR010000009.1:22726579-22736996 GCA_027563865.1 Erythroxylum pelleterianum | reverse complement strand
GCTGCTCAAGAACGACAACAGCAATCTAGTAGGCTGGCTCGCAATCCAACTATTAATTCTTCCGCTAGAAGGGCACCGATGGAGTTTGTTGCAAGGGGGTCTACTGTGCTATCTTCCCCTAATACACAGATGGGTGGCTTCCGAGCACTGCCCACTCAAGCGCGTGGATTTGGAGCTCAAGATGTTCGTTTTGAGGAGAGGCAGGCGTATGAGGCGAGAACTTTGTCAGTTCCCTTACCTCAAAGAACTTATGGTGATGATCCACTTACCTTAGGGCCCCAAGGTGGTCTTGCAAGAGGAATGTCCGGTAGAGGGCCACCTGCTGTTGCTAGCTCTACTACAGCTGATTTTTCTTCTGGTCCTGGTGACTCGAGAAGAAGGCCAGCTGGTTTGAATGGCTTCAGCAATGTGCCTGAGCGGTCAATGTACAGCAACTCTAGGGAAGATCTCATTCCAAGATATGTTGCAGACAGATTTTCAGGTGGGGCTACTTATGATCAATTAAGTTCTCAAGAGCGTAGTATGACTTTCAGTAATAGGGATGTAGAGTGTGGTATATCACCACCTGCAAGAGCTCAGGGATCAGGTTCTGGCCAAAATGTGCCCTCAGACAAGGTGTGGCCTGAAGAACGCCTCAGAGATATGTCCATGGCAACCATAAAGGAATATTACAGGTATGCTTCTGTGGGCATGCAACTGGTTTCAATTTCTCACTTCAACAGTTAAATAGGCTTCTTAGCATCGCGTTGCATTTTTTCCCCTTACAGTTTCAGAAAATAAGCATTCGTATTGGCTTATGGTTAGATCAATGATTCCTATTTAACGGTGCTAAATGATGATCTTTAGTGCTGTATGTTGTTGAATGGAGTGATTAGAAGATAGTGGATAATCAGTGTTTGCTAATTGGTTTGTGTTGTTTCGGTTGTCTGCTGTCTTGTGAAAAATATTGCCCCCGTTACAATTTTCCAGCTTTTGTTGAAATTTAACTACAAGTTCATCATCTTTTTCAGTGCTAGAGATGACAAGGAGGTTGCTTTGTGCATCAAAGATTTAAAGTCCCCAAGTTTTCATCCTTCGATGGTCTCCTTGTGGATGATCGACTCCTTTGAGCGGAAAGACATGGAAAGGGATCTTCTGGCCAAGCTCCTTGTCAAACTTGTTCAGTCTCAGGATGGCATATTAACTCGATTACAGCTCACTAAAGGGTAAGATGTGACCATGTTTTATCATTTGTTCAGTCTGTTATATTAAATGTTTGATTCATAAGAAGTATTATTTCCACCATGCCAGGTTTGAATCAGTTCTCTCTACGTTAGAGGACGTGGTGAATGATGCTCCGAGAGCCGCAGAATTTCTCGGCCGTATCTTTGCAAAAACAGTTATGGAGAATGCTATCTCTTTGGGAGATATCGGCCGATTATTATGCGAAGGCGGAGAGGAGCCAGGCCAACTTCTGGAGGTTGGACTTGCAGGGGATGTTCTTGGAAGCATGTTGGAGACGATTAAAGCAGAGAAAGGGGACAGTGTGTTGAATGAAATTCGGAATGCCTCCAGTTTGCAGTTGGAGGATTTTAGACCTTCACATCCTTACAGGTCAAGGATATTAGAAACTTTTATTTAAATGATGACGACGATAGTGATGCTCATTGTATCCTGTTTTTGGGAAGTAAAAAATTTATTGTCTTGTGCTTTCTAGGTAACTAAATTAATTAATTATATATATATATATATAATATTTTTCGAAATCTTCATTTAATATTATTCTTAAAGATATTAAACGCAGTATGCAAGGATTTCAATTGAGCATCAGATCTCAATGTTTTAAAAGTTGGATTGGACATTAATTAGACGAACGAAAGGTTTAAGGCTTAGAGGTTCAATCGGTAGTGAACTATTATAAAATTGGTATATGATAAATAAGAATTAAAATTTATAAGAATAAGTAAAAATAAAATATTTTATTAAAATAAAAATATACCAATGTTTATTATTATATAATTAATTAATAATAAATAAATATGAGCTTAATATAAATTTTAAAATAACAATAAAAATGAAAATTGTATTTCTGAAAGAGATTATGTTTTATCATTTTCAAAAGTTCCAAATTTTTCAAGGCTATTTAAAGATTCGTAAATTACGCATTCATCTAAGTATTTATATCAACTTCTTCTACTGTATTAAAATAAATTACAAATTAGTAATGTATGAAATTATTCTCAATTGTAAATTTATAATACACTATAATTTTAACTTAAATATGATCAAAATAAGATATGAACTGACCATCAGTAGATGTTCTTAATTCATTCGTTGTGACAAATGCATTTTCTTAATAAATCGTCTTGACAAGACTTTACTCTATTTAAATTTTTGACATCAAATTTGAATAGTTTGCAAATGTTATAATTCATTTAAATGCATCAAAATATTAGAAATTAACTTGTAATTTTATGAAATATTAGTTAAATTTGCACCTTTTGCCTATAGAAGAAACATTGACCAAGATCTAAAATTTGACATTAATACATGTATAACTAACCAGGTATGTATATTTTTTTCATACTTATTTATGAGCAATGAATATTTTGTAAAACTATATTTCATATAATAATTTGGAATTTAATATGTTTATGTTTATAAGTTTTATCAATGTACTTCAAAATGAGTATTAGTGGAGGTGTTGCGTGTAATCAGAAGTAAGAGGGATAATGATTTTCAACTCAAATAAAATAGCGAATATTGAAAAGAAGTATGTGACTGGAGCATTTTGTAGGTGACAATATGATTTATATAATATTTTCTATCAAAATTATGATATTAATGTAAGAAAATTATATTATGCTTGTAGATACTTATATTGTAATAAGTAATGGCGTTATTTGGTTTTCAGTATGATCATAGTACAGTTCTCTTCTTCCTCCCTTATTTAGGAATACAAAGCATCCAAAAAGAAATAAATATTATAAATCAATAATTTTGATGAATTTGGCTTATTAATTAAGTGAGTATGTTCTTCGTAACAATTCTATAAATGCGAAAGTTTTGATGAAAGAAAGGAAAGGGATTTTGCAAGGTTTAAAAAAGCAGACCGAACCGAACCGAACTGTTCGGTCCGACCAGAAAAAGGTTGAACAAGACGGTTTTTATACAGAGAGATTATTAGGTAAAACCGAACCGAACCACTAACTGGTTCAAACTTTTTCCGATCGGACCGAACAAACCTTGTCAAAACTTGATGCTATTAAGAACTATACAAGTCATAGGAGGACTTCTTGCCAAGATGTTTTAATCTTATATTTTTTGAAATATATATATTAAAATAACATTATTTTAGATAATTATATTAAAATTTAGTTTTAATGAGAATCTTTCGGTTGATATCTATTAAATTTGATATATAAATTAAAATAATATCATTTTAAATAATTATATTAAAATTTTATCGGTCTTTTAAATTTGATTTCATTTGATTTTTAGTTTAAAATTTAATTTCAAGTATAATTTATTTTGTTTGATTTGAGTTTAGTTTAAATTTTATTTTCAAATATAATCTATTGAGTTTGAATGTTAGACCTATTTGGACTATTTCAAAAGATTTGGTCTTTTTGACGATGTCTTAAGACTTAAATTCTTAATATGACATAAATGAGATAAATTGTTTTTAATAATTTTATGAATAAATTATTCAAAATTTTTGTTTAAGGAATCATCACTTAAATTTTATTATTTAAAATTTTAAATTAAAATGTATTAATTTTTAAATTTAGATCACCATTAAAAACCATTTTTTCAGTATATCACCATTAAAAATCATTTTCCCGTATAGTAATTTAGAAAATGATAATTTATAAGTAAAGATATATTAATTTTATGATCATTTCACTTGATTGGGTCATTGCCTCTTGAATTGATTTATTCAGTGATTTATAGAATATTGTATGTACCAGAAAATTTATTACAAATCACAATAAGAAATGTATAAACTATGTCGTTTCAGGAGAGTAATGGGCTTCTGTAATTAAAAGTAACTCAAGAGAAACCGAAAGCCTTTGTCATAAAAAGCAACTCATTCATATAACTAATGGGCTAAGAGAAAAGGAAACCCACGGAGTAAGTGCAGCAGGAGAGCAACGAGTGCGTCTAAACTAAAGGTCTCAACTCACTGGTGAAGTCTGATTTCTAGGGTTGCAGAAGCTCGCCGAAGCCGTACAAAAATGGTAGTGTCTCCGACTCTTTGGTCCCATCAGGATTGGAGTTTTAATGAGATGGCTTTTCTATTGTAAAATTCAGAGACTTGTTCTAATTCAGTTTACGTTTCATTATGTTTATGTACAGAGCAAGAGAACCAAAAAGGCAGGCATTGTCGGAAAGTATGGTATGTCCCGAGCAAGTTGATTCCATTTTCAATTGGAGTTTTTGGTTTTGTTTCAGTAAATATGTTGTTTAGGTTGTAGATTTTTAATCAGTGTATTCCGATGGAGACATAGATGTTACGAGCTGGAGGTTTTAATTGGGTTCTAATTCACTGCTGGGTACAGAATTGTTTAGGAGGACCTTCCGTTCTATTTGGATTTTGTGTCCACTAATGTTGATGTCCTACGGATATTGTTGTGTCCCATGTTTAGTAATGGTTTGTATCGTTAAATGTTAAGTTTTCTTCAATGGAAATGGACAATACATACCTTTCATTCTCTTTGGATTTTGTGTCTACGATTGTTGTGTCTTATGGATATGTTCTATGCTCATTTTTGACGATGAAATGGATTGTTAAGTGTTAAGCTTTCTTTAATGGAAATGGACAGTACACATCTTGCATTCTATTCGGATTTTGTGTCTGATGTATTGTGGATATTGTTGTGTCCCATGTATACCAATGAAATGGATTGTGAAACTTTAAGTTTTCTTTAACGGAAATGAACAATACGCATCTTCCATTCTATTAGGATTGTGTCTACATATGTTAATATCCTACGACAATTGTTCTGCGCTCATATTTACTAATGAAACGGATGTGAAATCGTAAGTTTTTTTTTAATGTTAAGTGAATACAGATTATACAATGCTTTAACTCTGTACATATCTGCATTGCAGGAACCCGTTATGGTGCTAGTTTGAGGAAGCAGATTAAGAAGATGGAGGTCAGTCAGCACAGCAAGTATTTCTGCGAATTCTGCGGGAAGGTGATCGGTTTAGCCATCTTTCCTTCTTCTCAGTGTGAATTGGTCTTAACATATTAAACTAAACTTCGTATTGTCTTTTTCTGAGGTGTTGTTCAATGTTGTTTTTTTTGTTAAAAAATGTTTGGTTTTGCAGTATGCTGTTAAGAGAAAAGCTGTTGGCATTTGGCGGTGCAAGGATTGTGGCAAAGTGAAAGCAGGAGGCGCCTACACTTTGAAGTGAGATTTTCTCCATCTTGTGTCTGATCTCTTACGTATGGAACATATTTGTTCATTGTGTTCCTAATTGGCCTGGTTGTTGTTTGTGTATGGATATGACAGTACTGCAAGTGCTGTGACGGTCAGGAGTACTATCCGAAGGCTGAGGGAGCAGACTGAGAATTAGGATTGAATGAGTGCTTATCATTTTTGACATTGAATCCTAATTTAACGTAAATCAGAATTGTCTTTTCGGTTACTGAACAATTGATGAGCTTTTAAACTTATGAAAGCATCTTGTATTTCAATTTACTTGTTCCTAGTCTCGTGTAATTGAATGATCATCGGATCAAAGCTTGACATTTCTAAGCTTACTCCAAACAAGTGAAGATGAAGATGGAAAAGGGCTAGGTTTGATTAAAAGTTAACAAATCAAAATTAAATTTATTAGTCTTAAATCTTGGACATAAAAGGCTGAGACCTGAATGATTAGAAATCTCAACTTCAGATTTCAGATTTAAAAGTAAAGCATTAGAGAAACATTATTCTTCTGACTACAAACCAGGTACAAAATATATAACAAAAAGCTTTCAACATGAAAAAGAAACACGATCCTCTCATTCGAAAGGCACAAAGAGTTCATATTCAACACCGGCTGGGCAGAGGCTTAACCTTTGCAACTGCTCTTATAGTACATTACATCTGACTAACCTTTAGAGAAACCTACTCAGATCAAAAGCAAAACAGTAACTCCCCAAGTAGCAATTGTTCCCTCCGTTTTATATTCCTTTTTCCTGGCACTATTTGACCAGGTATATATGACTAATTATTCCCTGGAGCAGAGCATTTAGCTGAATTCTTCCAGCATGAGTTCGAAGCAGGTATCTTTTAGTTACAGCATCTCAAAGAAACAGGTTGAAAATGAGATGATTACGTTCAGTACGATGCAATTATAAAGGAAAATCACGAATCATTATCCTGATGCTCTTGTAGCTTGTCTGACTAACGATTTGTTGTTGATCTCACACAACTGGAATTGGGATGTTGTCAGTGTTATTATGCATCTGTTTCTGGACAGCCTTCACAGCTGCTACTCTAGCAGCATTGGCTGCCCTGTTAGCTGCTGCTACTGCCCTATTCACCCTTTCATCCACTTTTGCCACATCATACGCTTTCTCTGCTGTTTTTCGTGCTTCCTGAGTCCAAGACGTAACAAATAAGAGAGAGACGGAGCTATGATTATACAGTAAAACATAACAAACTTCACAGTTTGAGAATTATACCTACGATCAGGTCAATACCAGAAAGATCCTAAACTGCAAATAAACATCTTATTGTTTAAATTTTTTGGTAATTCAATGATTCAGTCTGTATTCACATCCTAAAGCAATCAACTCCAATCTGGCTTCAATTTTGTTCAGGGGAAATCTTTGAAAGCAACTTTGTATGGCAGGGTAGACAATAAAAATACCTGCACTGCATTAAGTACTTTCGAGTGATATACGCCAATAGGAGATACAGGATATGCAGTACTCTGTGTGCTTGGGACATCAACAATTCCATTTTGCCAGTGACCAGATTGTGTTTCTCCATTTCTGAAAGTGTACATTCCAAGTCCTTCCCGTCGACCCTCATGCCAGGCTCCCTCATAACGATGTCCATTTGCAAAACGATAGCTACCAAAGCCATGCATCTTGTCTGCAAAATATTCTCCAGCATACAGGTCCCCATTCCTAAGATGGATAAACCAAATCAAATTTTAACCTAACAAACACATATGCCATAAAATTTGCCAATTTGTGTACCACTGGAGAAAATAATAAAATATGATAACAAATGTCAATATATAACAATATGGACTCTGAGAGAATAAGAAACCTGAAGAAAGGAGAAATATTAATCATTCATATTCTGCTCGGCCATACTCAGCTTAATCCCAGTGCCAAATAAATCAAAGGTTAGAATGTTTCACTTTATGGTATCATATCCGAAACAACAACCTAACTTCTGTAATCCCTTTTCCTAGCCACATCTGGGCATTTAGAAACAAACCCAATCAGATAACCAACTAACAAGTTGTATGAGGAGAAACAAATTCACAAGAACTCTCAAGTAAAATTATTGAGGAAAAGTTAAAGGTATTCCATATCCCTTATCGTGTGCAGTAGGGAAGAAAAAGGGATCATAAGCACTCTGCAACGCTGGAAACACTAAAATCCAACCAAAGAACAACAGAAAATACTGGAACTAACCACATATTACTACCAAGTTTATCCCTTATTGGCTTTGTGAACCCATCAACACCTAAAGTGCATAATTTTCGATTAACAAGAATAAATTGAGGTTTATTACAAAAGAAACTTTAAGGTAGCTCGCGTTAGCAAGCTATCCATATAGCAGTTAGCAGCTAAATCCTTATAATATTGATCATTTCCCACCACTACGCGCTCCGCTTTCAAACAGCAATTTTCATTCGAATTGGTTTTGATCGATCCCATTTCAGTAAGCGCATTCAAAATACCAACCATCAATTTCGAAAGAAAAACAATCACAATGTTAAAGAGAACAATCAATATTACCTGAAATGGTAATGGCCGAGCCCATGTTTGACACCCCACTTAAACTCTCCAACGTATCGACTCCCATCTTCGCAAGTATGAACTCCACAACCATGACTTTGCCCATTTGACCACTCACCAGTATAAACATCACCTGTGTAAAATCTATAAACCCCATATCCATGTCTAAGCCCTTGCCTGTACTGCCCTCTATATCGACTACCTCTTGCCCAAGTCTCTACCCCATAACCATCATATTTTCCATCCACCCAATCACCTTCGTACCTCCCACTCATGTAATAGTGATAAACTCCACTTCCTGAGCATTTTCCCTTATGAAACTCACCCTCGTAAACGTCCCCGTTGCTATAAACCTGAACCCAACACCCAGAATTCACTCTTCTCTCAGAAACTGGCCTCGACCCAATTGACCAAAACACGGGCAAAGGAGGTCTAGATATCCCAGATTTGCATTTGAGCTTGATAGGGAAAGAACGCGCTAGAAACAATCGAATTGAAGGGAGGCGAGGGAGAGCAAGATTGAGGGAGAACAAAAGGGCGGCAGAAAAGGCAAAAGCCGAGAGAAAATCAAGAACAAAAGAGTGGCTCGGATGAGAAACCAAGAAATAGAACAACGGGAGAGACAACAGGAGGATTAACCGAAAGTGTACACGAAGACGCCGGAAGTGACTGAACCGCCTGAGAAATCGAAACGCGGCGGATTTTGCCGCTACTGAGACGGAGAACAGAGATTGGTTCTGTTGAGTCGCCGGAAAATGGTACGCAGTGGGCGATTTTGCAATGGACGGCGATCGACGAGCGTGCTGATGCTGGTGGGTCAAAAAGGTTCTTTTGTAAGGAGTCGACGAGGAAGAAGACGGTGAAGGGACAACCGGGTCATTCGCGAAATGATCGGTAGATGACTGAATCACGACCTGCGGGCTCGTACTTCCGACAGTGTACGACGAAACTTGGTCCGAATTTGAAGTGAAAACCAAAGGAGGTGTCGGATTAAAATCGGAAGAGATGCCTGTGCTTTCTTTTCCGATTTGAACTTCTGATTTCTTCTGATGCATTACATATGGGAGTTGAACGAGTGAGCGATTTCCAACTCCTGATCTCTCAAATCTCCTCCTTCGATTGTTTCCTTTCTTTCTCTAGTGTAGATAATAGGATCGCTTTTTCTTGTACTTTCTCTCTTTTTTTGGGTACTTTTTTGCTTTTTGTTTCTCTCTCTAGTTTTGTTAATAAAAGGCTAATTTCGAATTAGTAGTAATAAAACAACGTGTGGGGAGTGATTTGTGGAGTGTTTATGGCTTTCAATAGACTTATTAATTTTGAAATAATCAGACACGAAGAGAGAGAAATAGGCACAGGTCATCCCGTACATGTCCTCGTAATTAACGAAAATATATATATTTTCCTAATAATTATTCTTAAATTTTAATTAAAAATAATGACAATAAATATATAATATAAATCAAATTAATCAAATATTATTTATATAAAAAATATTATTAATAATTCATTACCGAATATCATAATTATAACGATACTGTCCATTTTCATTTCTCACTATATTGATTCTTATTTTTATTATCATTCTTTCTTATGAACCAACCACTTTTTAATATCGATTTTAATTAATTTAAGTCAAATTTAATAATGAATTTAAAATTTATCTATTTTTCATTATTATTTTTAACTAATTCTAGAAGAAAATAAATTTTGAAATTTTAAAAATTAAAAAGATTTAAAATTCAAAATTTTTAGAAATTTAAGATTTATTATTAGGAAAATAATATAAATTTTCCTAATAATTATTCTTAAATTTTAATTAAAAAATAATAACAAAATATATACAATATAAATCAAATTAATCAAATTTTATTTATATAAAAATATTATTAATCATTCATTACTCTTAATCAACTATCGTAATTATGATAATAATATCCTTTCTTATTCTTCACTATATTCATTCTTATTCTTATTATCATTCTTTCGTGTGAACAAACTGCCCTCTAATATCAAATTTAATTAATTTAAGTCAAATTTAATAATTGAGATGAGTTTTATCTATATTTTATTATTATTATTAACTAATTCTATAAGAAAATAATTTTTGAAAATTTAAAATTAAAAAGATCTATAATTTAAAATTTTTAGAGATTTAAGATTTATTAAATTATAATAAAATGTTTGTCTTTTATTCTAATTTCTATTTTCCTAAATATCACTTATTTATTTGCTAAATTTTTTATTAAACCAATTTACGTAAATTACTATTACGAAATATATTTAATTTAACTTAAATTAAAAAAAAGTCTAATAATAACCAACTTTATGAGCAATTTTAGAAAATATAAAAGAAAAAGAAGCGGGAGAGTTTACTATTATTAGTTAACTAGTTCTAAACCCCGTGCTTTGCACGGGTTGTTACAATATTAATAAGAATATTAGTTATGATTAATAAATGTA
>JAOQMR010000009.1:22679489-22700702 GCA_027563865.1 Erythroxylum pelleterianum | reverse complement strand
AATGCTGGAAATTAAAGAATGAATAAACTCAATTAGATCTCACAAATGATTGAATTGAAACTTCGATTATCCTTCAATTGAGAAAAAGAAATTAGCTACTCATGTTTCGTCAAGAAAGTGCAAGAGAATAAAACGAAAATATAAAAAAAAAAAAAAACAACTGCCGCCGCCTCCTTTCCCCCCTCTTATAAATAATACGTTTTTTTAAAGAACCTAGAAAAAATCGGGAAACCTAACAGCTAAAGGATTTTAAATCTAGATACTCACAATCCTTTCTGATCCCTAGAAAATCGCTTCTCTAATAATAATCTCCAATTAACTCTGCTCCAACTCACGAAACGCACCTAGCTTGTCCAATCGTGTGGGCTCCTGATAAGGCAATAGCGACAATATCAGCGCAAGATACAACACCAGGGCAAACTTGCTCAACCTTAGACTTGATTTGATCAATGAAGTTGAACCCTCTCACTGAGTTGTTATTTGGGGTTGCTGTCTACTCTCCCATGAAGATGACGAGTCTTCTAGGAGTATGGACCCATCGCAACCCTTCAAGAAGTGGACCGAAGCTCCAACTCTGCTGCTGGGTGTCTTGCGCTAGCTCCAAGGTAAACGTAAAAGAGGTGGTGGCTTTGAATGCCCAGAGATCTGTCCCACAGGACTGTTGTCGTAGATCTGGAATTTTAATGGATTAAAGCAGCCATGTCACTTAAACCACCAAAGTCACTGCACTGTCGTAATGCTTTGAAGCAATGAACCAAGAGGCAGCTGTCATCCACTTAATACATAGATCAGGAGCAAGTTAAATGGGCAAACATAAACGCACAGCATAGGGGGAGGCACTTAATAAATCACGTGAGGCACATGTCATCTTCTTCAGATATAAAAAACAAGGCAGAAAAGTAGTGGAATACTTAACAATAATGGGTTAAATCTATGAATATTTATATCAAGATTCACACCACAAAGCAGATAAATGTATGCGAAATATGTGCACTGTCACAAGTTGCTGCAAAAGAGACAGCTGCAAAAAGTGACTCCCAGTTAGTTACTGTTAAGGAAGTAACTGCAGAACCAGGAGAAATTTCAGTTACTTCAGATGATGATGCAGCCAAATCACTAGAAGACAATCTAAACCGAGGCTCTTCATCTCAAACCCAAAGAAACTAACCAGAAGAAAATGTTGTAGGGGATTTGAGAGAAAGAAGAAGTACAAGAGAGAGAAAAAGGGTAAACTATAGAGAACTTGCAGGGTACTTATGCTATACTTCCTCACTTGAACCAAGAAATGTAAAAGAAGCATTACAAGATGTGTATTGGACAGCAGCTATGCAAGAAGAGTTGATGCAGTTTGTACGGAATGATGTATGGGAACTTGTGCCAAGACCACCAGCTACTAATGTGATTGGTACAAAATGGGTGTTTGGGAATAAAACAGACGAAAAAGGGAATGTCACCAGAAACAAAGCACGACTAGTAGCTCAAGGGTATTCTCAGGTGGAAGGAATAGATTTTGATGAAACATTCGCACCCGTGGCAAGGCTTGAATTGATCAGATTATTACTGGGCATAGCATGTGTCAAAGGCTTTAAACTTTACCAGATGGATGTTAAAAGCGCCTTTTTGAACGGATTCATACAAGAAGAAGTCTTTGTGGAGCAACCAAAAGGCTTTATAGATTCAACCCATTCCGATTATGTTTATAAGCTGAAGAAAGCACTCTATGGTCTCAAACAAGCACTGAGAGCGTGGTATGAAAGACTCACTCAGTATCTTGTCAAGCAGGGGTATAAACGAGGTAATGTTGACAAAACCTTGTTTATTAAAAGATGCAAATCAGATTTAATGATAGCACAGATTTATGTTGATGATACTGTGTTTGGCGTTGCACGTTCAAAAATAGTTGAAGAATTTGTTAAACTGATGACGTCAGAATTTGAAATGAGTATGGTTGGTGAGTTGAGCTTCTTTTTAGGTTTGCAAGTAAAACAGATGAAGGATGGTATTTTCATATAGCAAACAAAATATGTTCACAACATGATCAAAAAGTTAGGTCTTGAGAACGCTAGACATGCACGAACACCCATGAGTAGCTCAATGAAGTTGAATAAAGATGAGAATGGGAAAAGCGTTGATGAAAGCTTATATAGAAGCATGATTAGTAGCTTGTTGTATCTGACTGCAAGTAGGCCAGATATTTGTTTCAGTGTTGGAGTATGTGCATGATATCAATCTAATCCAAAAGAAACACATATGACAGTCGTTAAAAGAATTTTTAGATATGTAAGTGGAACGTCAGATTTTGGGATTTGGTATACATTGGATTCCACATCTTATCTAGCCGGATACAGTGATGCAAATTGGGCTGGAAACTTAAATGATCGAAAAAGTACTTCAGGAGGTTGTTTCTTCTTGGGAAACAATTTGATTTCATGGTACAGTAAGAAGCAGAATTCCATCTCTCTTTCTACGGCTGAGGTTTAATACATAGCCGCAGGCAGTTGTTGTTCACAATTGCTTTAGATGAAGCAAATGTTAGAAGACTATGGGATTGATCAGAAAGAGTTAACTATTCTATGTGATAATAAAAGTGCGATTGATATTTCAAAGAATCCCGTTCAGCATTCGCGCACAAAGCACATTAATCTTCGACATCATTTTATTCGAGAACTTGTCGAGAGCAAGATGGTGATTTTATCTCATGTGTCTACCGAGAAGCAATTGGCGGATATTTTCACAAAACCTCTGGATGCAGTAAGGTTTAAACAACTTAGAGGAGCATTGGGGCTATGTATTTTCCCTTATTAATTTCTGTTTTTCTTTTCTTTGTTTATTTGTTGTTAAAAAAAGAAAAAGAAAAAGAAAAAGAAAAGATATTTAAAAAATAGAAAGGAGTTGCGGCAACCACTGTTGGGATTTTAAAATCCCTAGCTCTTGTCTTTTATCTTATTTTCCTATTCTCTCTGACGAGGTTGCTCATCTTCACTGTCTTCTTCACGCTACTTCTCTTTGGCGTCTCTCTTCAAGCAAATCGACATCCTTTTGCTTCATCCCTCCATCTTCGGGTAGCTCTCAACCTCAAGCTTCTCTCCTCAAGTTTTCGGTGGGTTGTAATTGCAAGCTTCTCTCATCCTCCTTGTGCTGATTTTTCATGGGTCACTTTCGTGGGTGTATCGTCCTCCTTGGTAGAAGCTGCAGCATTTTCTGTGGTGTATGTAGCCTTTGTTGAGTTTTCAAGCTGTGGGGTACGTCGCTATTGGGCTCGATCTTACCGTGGTGGTGTTGTATCTCTCAAAATTCGTGGCTCCTTCCTCTCACTTGGTACTGATTATTTATCTGATTCTAGTGTTATTTATCAACTGTTTGATTATCTGGGCACCTTAAGAGATGTTTCGATGTGACTCTATGCCCTTGGGGTTGTGACTTTTGGAAGTATTTTTGACTGATTGTGGGTTGCACATTGTGTGATAATATCTGGACCTTGGATTTTTTCTGCTGGGTTTCGTAATTTGTTCACAGATTACTGGTTATTAGCATTCCTGTGTTTCTGTTTCTGCTTGGTTAATATTGTAGTATGGGGAAAAACAAAGAACCGGTGCTTAATTCTGCTTCAGAGAAAAAGGGGTGCAGCTCCTATGCGACGCTCTAGTCGCTTGCAGTTTCTTCCCGGTTTAGGTAGAAGTTTTACAGGAGTCGGATCTTCGTCAACCGTTCCTATTGATATTCCCGATGTACCAAATCAACATGATTCCGATGTTGATCGAGTAATTGAGGATTTGGTTGAAGAGTCCTCATCAGATTCTAATGCCCCTCTATCACCACATTCGGTTCCACAGCCGGTTCCTCCTTCAGCTCCTAGAAAGCGATACAAGATGATGTGTACCAAAACAGTCCGTCCACCTAGATGCCATCCGGGTGCTCGATTACCTGTTGATAAAGCCATTTCCTTTACGTTTTATACTTCCGCTAGAAAAATGACAGTCACTGTCAGATACTGGAGTTGTCATGGACCGTCCAATTAACTTGGATGAATTTCGAGATCAGAGTCTACATACTCTTCTTAGTGAGCGGTCACTGCTTCATGCCTCCTTATTGCCTCAGCATTATGACTCCGACCTGGTAAAGGAATTTTACTCTAACTTGTTTGGTGATATTTTGAATGCAAATGCAGCTATGTTTGGTGTTGTATATGTGAGGGGGAGAGTTATTGGTTTTGATGCTCGCCGATTGAATATGTTTCTGAGGTTTGAGACTGTGATTGACGGTTCTTTTTATGATGATGATTGGGAAATAACCACTGATCAACTTGCCTTGATCTTAACTGGTGGGAGGCTCACTGCTTGGCCGACGACTTCTGCATTTCGTTCATCAATGCTCACCCAGAAATATTTTGTCTTGTTCAAATTGATGATCACCAACTAGATGCCTAGCACTCATGTGGTGACTATATATCAGGCACAAGCAAAGCTTTTCTATGCTATTGGCACGGGCGTTCAATTTAATCTTGGTCGCTTTATTGTGGATTCCATGTTATCAATTGAGGGTAAGCCTCATTCTCTCTTATATTTTTCGTGCTTAATTTATCAATAGATGTATGCCAATGGAGTGCCTAGGCTCGAATCGAGTGTCTTGGAGCCTATTCCTCTGATAAATATCTCTTCACAGATCTTTCGGCAACCACGGGTGGTGGACTTGCCATATGTTGCTTCGGGCCCTTCGGATGCTTCGGGTCCCTCTTCCTTTAATCCACATGCTGCCTTCGTTTCTGAGTTGGAGCGAATTGAAGGTGGTCTACAAGCTCTCGCTGAGGCTGTCCGCAAATTGAAGCACCGCGTTCTTCAATCTCCGGGTTCTTAATTTTTTGTCATATATTGTCTCAAAGGGGGAGAACACATTATGTTGCTGGTGTGGTGTTGTTTTCATTGTGTTGCTAGTGTGTTGTTGTTTTCATTTCTTGTTGCTTTTGTTTGGTGTGCTGTTGGTTGGCTTGTTGCTGTTCAAATGTTGCTGGTTTGTTGCTGTTTGGATTTGTGACTTGAGGGGGAGCATCTGTTTTTGTTCTGTCAATGTCCAATTGCTGGTTTTGGTGTTGAGACAAGAATGCCAAAAAGGGGGAGATTGTTAGGAGTTATTTTCAATATATCCTATCTTTATTTTTATTTTTGGCATTTCAATTGGACATGGGAATTTTCTTAATAACTATTGAAGTTTGCCCTCCTTTGAAAGTAGATGATGTTTGGGTTTTGAATTAGCATAATTCACGGTGATTGTTTTTATCTCTAATACTATCCTTATTTGAGAAGGACTATTCTAAAGGAAATTGAGCAGATTGCGTGAATATTGTGGGTTTGGAATATTGTCTCTATGGCTGACGTGGCATATTGGGTAGGGCATCCTTATTCTGATTTGGTATTGCTTTTGCGTGTTCAGTTGAGCAAGTAACGGTGTGGGTATTTGGCTTTGTGGCTGCTGCGTTGTTGGCGAATTTTTGCTGCTGCACTGTTGAGCTTTGTTCACTTGATTGAGTCATTTTTTGTGAAGTTTTTGCAGAAGCACAGTTACGTTATTCTCATCTTCAGCAAGTAGTCCAAGTGTTATGGGAGTTGACGTTTTTGCTGGGTGATTTAAGTTGGTTGATATGTGCAGCACAATGATAGCTTTGTCATAGATCAGTGCATATAGTGTTGGTGCTGCCTCTTGGTTATGTTGGGTGAAAAGTTTCAGATTAGAAATTGTTGGGTTCTTGATTTTATTTGTTTTTGTTTTTGAGTAGAAATAGTTTGAAAAATCCTCTGACGAGGTTAACAGGAGTCGGTCGTGTTATTGAGGGTGAAGATCTTTCACGGGTAGTTAAGTTGTGGGTCGGTTACATAGATTGGATCTTTCGGGGTAGATCAATCTGTTGTAATTTTTGTGAATTACAGTGAAAGAATTTAATTTGGGTGAGGGCCCCGCAGACGTAGGCAAAGTGTGCTGAACTGCGATACCAAACGTCGGTGTCTTTGGTATTTTGCTTTTGTGATTGTCGTTTTAATTGTGCGGAAAATTAATTTTGGATAGCCTGCAAATTTGTTGACGATTTAATTATTTCAAAATCAAACTTTTGCCAAATTTTGTTATAGCCCAACATTCATATCTCTGTTATCTTTGTTGACATGAGTTCTCACATGTTTTAGAAACTCTAATTAATAAAACACGTTAGTCTTAATTAAACAAGTGATGAAAATTAATGAAACGATGTCTTTTTATGATATGCCTAAAACCTTATAGTTTCAACAAAATTAAATCCCTACGTTTTTAGATTCCTCCCTCGATCCAAATGTTAGACAAAGTAAACAAAGTGTATTGTGTCTTTTTTTCTGTAAGGTGATGGACTCAAGAAAAGAGAGTTAAAAAAAATATGCATTCTTGGTATCATATAATAAAAAGAAGATTTATGGTTATTATATAATAAAATTTAGAACATATAAATATTAATTTATATTATATATTTTAAATAAATTTTTAATTCATCATATGAGAATTAAAGTCAAACAGTACAAGTAAAAATATTTTAAAATATAATGTTAATTATTTGAAGCTCTCTCTTTAACTAAAATTTTAAAATTTTTAATAATAATTTTTATCGTTCCCGGAGATATCAAGATACCACCATGTCAGGATATCTTATCTGTTTCTCTCAAAAAATAGATATCTCTAGAAAGAATTTTAAATTTAATTTTTTGTTTCGTTCTCTCAGGAACCAAACAGGCTATTTTATTTATTGTATTTAAAGTTATTTATGTATCCACTCTAATGATACTATTATTCCGTACCATTAAGGAATAACATTTGGGGAAAATATAAATTTACTTGGGAGTGAAAAAAAAGCAATCCACTTTCATATGATATTTTGGCTTAAATTCTTTGAAGAGTTTCAACAATTTCATAACATAGATAAAAAGATCTAGGCGTTAAAGATTTCCATATGTTCTTAATTTTTTAGATGAGATATTTAATAATTTTTGTCCACGTAAGCCAAACATTGTTAACGTATTTCCTATTATACAGTGAAACGCGTAATGCGCACGCATTGACTCTCACCGAGTTAAAGAGTGAGCCCAATATAAATAGGCCATAGGGTTTCAGATTTTGCTAGTACCTTCCCGTATCCTAGGGTTTAGATCAAGATAATTAAATTGTCTCTGTCCATTTTAGGGTTTCTGAGAAGTCTGTTACTTGTGAATTGTAATCAAACCCAAAAAGATGCCTCCCAGAGTCGTTAAGAGAGGAGCGGCGGCAGCTGGCCAGAAAAGGGCAACTAGAGTCACGAGAGCAGCGACAAAGCCTCAGAATCAGGTAATTGGAGATTCGGAAGAGGCACCAACAGTGGAGGAAAAACCAGAAATTGAAGAAAAGCTTGGTGGTGAGAGGCCCAAATTGGATTTGAATGGGTCGGCTTCTTTGAGCAGTAAGTGTTTCTCGCTTCAAAGATCTGATTTTACTGTCATCTTTAATTTGCGACCGAGTAGTTGATTATGTTGAAAAGCATGCATATTTCGTGATTTGGACACTAATTAATGTCCTATTGGGAATTATTATTTATCACTTGTAATGGGCGTTAAGCATGGGTTTCTAGGATACGGTTTCCAAAGAAATATTATCATAGAAATCTGTTTGGTTATTATGGGGTATATAATTAGATGAGTGCCTCCATGTCTATCTGCAGTATATAATTAGACGAGTGCAGCAAAGTTATTTCTTTTCGTTACTCATACGGTTCTTGTGATGCTCTGGGAGCTTTTTCATTCGATGTTGTGCTTTAGGATGTAAATGTATTTGTCGGTTATGAACTAGGAAATAGGTATGAGGTGGATATAATTTGGTTTTGTTGTTTGAACCCCTTGGGATATCAAGAATTTGTGGGATAAATTCGATAGTGGAAACATTTGAGATATCTCCTAAGATTGGAGATTATGAGTATTTCTTTACTGGTCGAGATCACCTGCCCCTTTTTTCTGGCAGAAGAGGAAGATGAGACCAAGGAAACTGTAGATGAATATGAAAAAGATGAGCGGTTAGAGCTTGATGATAATGAAACTGAGTATGAACCTGAAGAATATGGCGGGGCCGACTATGATGATAAGGAAATTGAACAAGAGGATATCCAGGAAGTGGAAGAGGAAGTTGAGGAGGAACCTGGGGAGGAGGATGTAGTTGAAGAAGAAGAGGCTGATCTGATAGTGGAAGAATTGGAAGAGGAGGTTCCTGAAGAACTTGAAGCTGAAGAGGATATTGAACATAGTGGTCAGGAGGTGGAGCATGCTGAGACTGACGATGCAGAGGATGAGGATGACCACCATGATGTTGTGCAAGAGAGGCGTAAGCGTAAGGAGTTTGAGGTATTTGTTGGGGGTTTAGATAAGGATGCTACTGAGGATGATCTGCGAAGAGTTTTCAATCGAGTTGGTGAGGTTACGGAAGTTAGGCTCATGATGAACCCACAGACCAAGAAAAACAAGGGATTTGCGTTTTTGCGTTTTGCAACTGTAGAACAAGCAAAAAGAGCTGTGACTGAGCTCAAAAACCCAGTGGTAAACTTTGTCACGCCATATTTTGATTATAAAGTAAATATATTAGTGTTAAATGTCATCTCTTGGTGACTGCAATTTCAGATCAAAGGGAAACAGTGTGGCGTTACGCCGAGCCAAGACAGTGACACCCTTTTTTTGGGTAACATTTGCAAGTCATGGACAAAGGAAGCTGTAAGTAAATGGATTTGTATAGTCGATATAACATCAAGCCTTCTTGACTGAAATTTGGAAATGCAATATTCTTCATATTTTGGTAATTAATTCTCTTTTCAGTTGAAAGAGAAACTAAAACATTATGGAGTTGTGAATGTTGAGGATATAACGCTGGTAGAAGACAGTAACAATGAAGGAATGAATCGTGGATTTGCCTTTTTGGAATTTTCATCTCGTTCAGATGCCATGGATGGTTTTAAGCGTCTTCAGAAGAGAGATGTTTTATTTGGAGTTGATAGACCTGCAAAGGTTTCTTTTGCAGATTCCTTCATTGACCCTGGTGATGAAATCATGGCCCAGGTAATTACTTGTTAAGCTGTTCTATCTTGATTTTGGATTTTAGCTCTACAGAGATGAGTTTTATTCATCAGCTTGTATTTTTTTTCTTGCACCACGGTAAGGCAAGAAGATTGTATCGCCATTAACTCAACAGTCCTGATGCGTTATGGGAAGATCAATTGTATCGCCATTAACTCAACAGTCCTGATGCGTTATGGGAAGATCATAGTTTGTAGATACCTCCTGTGGGCTGTGGTCCTTGTTTCAGATATTTGCCACCATGTTTTGTGTTCTTTTTTTAAACTATTAATTGCATATTGCACATGATATTTGGAGTTTTTTAATGCACAAGCCTGCCACTTATTCAATTCTATAAATTCAGGTGAAGACAGTATTTATTGATGGTCTACCTGCCTCATGGGATGAGGATCGTGTTCGAGAGCTTCTAAGGAAACATGGAGAGATTGAAAAGATTGAACTTGCCCGAAATATGCCATCTGCTAAGAGAAAGGATTTTGGTTTTGTAACATTTGACACACATGATGCTGCTGTAACATGTGCCAAATGCATTAACAATGTTGATTTGGGTGAAGGAGAAAACAAGGTTCCGTGATTGTTTCCAGCTTTTCTTTTTGAATCTTCTAAATAGGTTGTGATGTTGCTTCTTGTCTATGAATTTATTTAATAGTCTGATATTGCGTTTCAGGCTAAGGTTAGGGCCAGGTTATCAAGACCACTTCAGCGAGGGAAAGGAAAACATTCAAGTCGTGGTGATTTTCGGTCTGCACGTGGGATTGGTAGGCCTGTCAGAGGTCCATGGATTCGGCCTGCCCCACGTGGCATTCCTCCCCGTACAGCAAGAGGAGTGGGAAATCGTGTGCCGCCTTCCAGGGTTAAAAGACCTGTTGGATTGAGGGATAGACGACCACCTGTGATATCCATATCTGCAAGGAGCAGACCTCTGCCTCCACCACCTCCTCCTCCTAGGTCTTATGACAGAAGAGCACCTGGTATGCAGCCATTCTGAATTGGTTATATTTGGAGATTTTTACTGTCTGTATGAGACGCCCCAAGTAAACGTTGTTTTATTTGTATGGACAGCTCCTTCATATCCAAAAGGTAGCTTAAAGAGGGACTATGGTCGGCGTGATGAACTACCTCCTCCGAGGCCCAGAGCTGCTGCTGACTATGGTTCTAGGGTTGTTCCAGATAGACGCCAGTCTTATAGAGATGAATATTCTTCTCGCAGTTCTGGTTATTCTGATATTCCTAGAGGTACAGCTCGCACATCTACAAGGAGAACTTATATAGATGACAGCTATGGTCAAAGGTTTGACAGGCCTCTTCCTAGTTATCGTGAAGGGCGACCTCGTGATTATGACCCTATGCCCGGGTCAAAACGTCCATACACTGCAGTGGTCAGTTTTCTTCTTTGTATATATTGTTTCTTGACGCAAAATTCCTATCCTGTATCCTTGCTTAAGTATGATGCAAGCAATTCTGACAGTCGCTATGAAATTTTAGGATGATATTCCTCCACGTTATGCTGAGACCGGTGCCCGTCATTCAAGAGCCCGATTAGACTATGAACTTGGTGCTAGTGCTTCTCACTATGGAGATGCATATGGGGATAGGTAATTAAGTTTTAGTTTGATTTTGTGTTCAATGTAAAATGCTGCAGTTACTCATAATTGTGCCTTCTGTTTGGTAGACTTGGGAGGTCTAGCATGGGATATGGCAGTAGCAGAAGCACCATTTCAGGTCATGATTCACATGGATCATATGGAAGTCGTCAGGGTATGGGATATGGAGGTATATCTGACTTACTATAATTGGTGACGTGCATTAAGCTTTTGCCTAGCCACTAAAAACTGTATGGCTTCAGGTTCTTATTCTGGCAATGACGTAGGTGGAATGTACCCTTCAAGCTATGGTGCTGAATATATTTCTCGTGGGGGTGATGTATGAACTTCACATTTTATGATCAGAGATAATGTTCACAATCTATCTTTTGGCTGCTTATGGTTTATTTGTTAATGACAGGTTGGTGGTAGCTCATATTCATCAATGTATTCCAATCGTGGCATGAGTGGCGGTGGCTACATGGGGAGTGGTGGTTCAGGATCATACTATTGATGTACGTCTGTACTCATGTCGTTTCTTATGGCAGAATGTGTGGATGTTGTTATCTTTATGCTTTAACCTGTTTTACTGGAGAACATGGTTTGTGAAGATGCTGCATCTTGTTCATTACTAAGAGATATGATTGGCGAATGAAGCAACCAATGGTCACAGTTGATTTGTCATTGGTACAGATTCGAAATGACAGGCTGCTGTATATGCTTATATTTGGAGCATTCCCGTCAAAACTTAACTGCATCATTCTGGAAAAGTTGAGCTTGGTATTATATGGTAAATAAGAGTCCTGCTTCTTCAAGCCTTTATGGATTGAAAGACTGGATATCTGGTCAAGTCTCAAGTTTATGCTGTAAGGATTCACCCACAAAGGGTTGGACAATGGAATCTTGGTATGCTTTGTATGATATTGACACTTAATTTATCAGTAAAAGTCATCTAACTTATGGACTTCAGGTCGAGATTATTCAGGTCGAGAAATTGAGGCTTTTTTTTCCCGTGTATGATAAGGAACTTCAGACATTTTGATTCCCTCCTTCATTGGAAGGCATCTAGATGGGGTTGGATCATGAACCTAATTAGGAGTCAACAATGAGTTGCTAAAGCTTTTTAGGAAAGAAATTTGGACACAGCGTCATAATAATGCAGATTCTAAACACAGTTATGTCCCATGCTAAGTATGAAAAGCCTACAAAATTGATGGGATTTGATCATCTTGGAATTTACTGCTGATATGATTGGCATTTGAAGCATGGAGTCATATTTAGACTACATGGAACCTCAATAAGTATTCTGTGCACGGTTGATTTTGACTTGGGGGAAATACAAGAAGCTTCTTAAAACTTCGACCATGACTTCATCCTTTGTTGCTGATTTATACTCCATAGAAATAAATCCCTCTTTTGTGTGTTCACATTTAATTTTAGTTGGATCTGGCTGGCAAATGACAAGGTTTTTGCGGCCATGGAAGTACTTTTTCACCATTCTAAAACGACCATGCTTTAGTTGCATTGGTGTTGAGTCAGATTGGAAACTAGGAATTCCAATATATTCAATGGACGTAACCTTTGGTTTAAGTTCCAAAAGACTTGGTGTCTGATGGAGTGAGGGTAGTTCGAGTTTTGTGCTGATTTAAAGGTTTTGGACACGCATAAGGTCTGCTAATCATAGATGCGTTTTTTGGATAGGTATATGCAAAGAGGTAAGTAATGTTTCATGGTACATAGCTATCAAAATCATTTTGAGAGTTGGTATAGTGATACCCTTTAGCTTTACCTGGAAGATTAATGTTCTGTTGGTGTAAAACAATGGATTGAAGAAGATCAGTCACATTCCTGATCTTATGAAGTGTTACCAAACTATTTCCAGATCCTGGACGGTTGGTCTTGAATCTTGATTGTATTCATTCTCTACTATGCCACGAGGCTTGTCTTTGGAGTTTCTCGAGGCAATTGTACACTTTCTCAATAAAATTTCTAACCATTCTTTTCTGATTCGATCATGCTTACCATAGTCACTTGTAACCCGAGGTTTTTGCCTTTATCAATCAAGGAAAAGAAAGTAACGAAGAAAATTAAAATTGTAGACTTTTGAAACTAATCTCCAAAGAAGGTTCAGCTTGAAATCAATTGAAACATTCTGAAGTGAATTTTTTTAAGATTCGGATTACATAACAAATTGCACAATTTAGAAAGGAAGAGAAAACAAGATGTCACTGTTCGCTATTAAACATAATAGATTTTAAAGTCTAAATTGTTTAGAAATTTTCAATTCTTTAAATTTTTAATCAAGTGATTAATTGTTTAAATTTTAAATTTTTAAGTTTAATAATTTTATTATTAAGAATTGTTAATTTTTATGAATTAATTAGTTTCATAAATTAAAATAAAATCTTTTTATAAAATAAATTTAATTTCTCATAAAGATTTTTTCGATCATTTTTTAAAATTTTAAATTTTATTCAATTTTTAACCGTTTCTATAAATTCTACCGGTTTAACTTCTATTTTGAAATTATCGGTTTAAAATATTAATTTTGTTAGTATTTTATTAAGTAACTATTGGAATCACTTTTAGTCATAAGTATTTACGGGAAAACATTTATGTGAATTAATAATATTTTTAAGATATGAATTATGACTTGTTATGTATTTATTTATGTGGTACCTATATTTTTATTAATTCTTTTAGAGATGACAATAAGTTGGCCAATGGGCTGGTGTCCTTAATTTTTAAAATTAAATATATAAAATAACGTCCTTTTTTTAATTTGAGTTCAGACCTGAATTATCCAAGCTCAAGCCTATCCGAGGCCTAATTCTTCTAAACAAAACGTTGTTATTTTGCTTAAAAAAATTTTGAACTGACATGAGCCACTCACGAGTCAATCTATTAAAAACACTTAAATTTAAGCTCATAAGTCTGTTTATTGTTATCCCTATTTTTTTAATAGTAAATGTCTATATATTATAGTAAATGTTGGTTCTATTATTAATTATTTCAGTAAAATATTAAGAGAATTAATTTTTAAATAAAGTTATTAGAATTTTAAAAAAATTAATTATTTAATTGAAAAATTAGAAAAAGTTTTGTAGTTTTTTTTTATAAGAGCAAAATGTTCAAATTCTCATTCATGAAGGTAAAACTCACTCAAAAATTGAGGAGTAGAAACTCGAATTCGTAGATGAGCAAAGCGAATAGATGCTCGAGCTAAAGAATGAGCACGTTTATTGGCTTGCCTACGAATCCAACTATAAGAAATATTCGGTAGCGATAATAACAAAGTATTACAATCACAAATAACAGTACCCAACTCAGAAAGATCAAAGTCCGGTGAGCTAAGTGCGAAAAATAAAATTTGAGAATCCATAAAAATAGTATCACCGCCTTCAATGTGCTGCTGTCTTAGAATTTGCAAGGATTGTCGAAGTGCTAGTGCTTCCGCAATCAAGGGATTTGCACTACAACATAATGACCAAAAAAAGCTCTAATAAACTCTCTTTCAATGCTCTTCAAAAAAAAAAAACTCTCCCTCGGTGCTCTCCAACACTGCTCCAAAGCCAAGCTTATTTTTACGATGGAATACTGCTCTGTCAATGAAAAATTGTCAATCGTTATTGTTGCTGTTTGTTAGAGAAGAAGATGAAAAATGCTGCAATAATCTACTTGTTGATGAAGAAGAAGCCAACGCAAGTAACCTAGAATGTTCCAAAACTTCAATAAATTTAGAGCTTCCAAATGCGTTGTGTAGCATGTTGAATTTTTGTGAGACCAAAGCATATTATTTCTTACCATTCAAATGTATGTCGCATAAATCACAAATTTTTGGATCTTAATTTTGTCTTCACCCTTCCGGTACTGGGAGAAGAAATTAATAAAAGATTAACACTTTAAATGTGTTTAGTATTGATAATACAGGAAACGGTGGGAAGTGTGAAAGTTGGTTGAAAGACAAGAGACGATTCAAGACAAGCTCTCGATCCTTCTTTCTTTACAAGACACGAATATGGCAATTCCTTGTATTTTCTTCACTCGATAGATGAAAATACCAGGAAGAGTAGACGTGTCGGATAACGATTCCTCCGAGCCCTGTAATTCCAAAAACTCTCAGTATGAGCTATTCGCCAGAAGATAACAGATCGATCACATTATCAAGAAAAAAGGGGTTTGTGGGTGATTTCTGTGCGAGTAGCGCAAGTGGGCCGTAGGCAGACCGATTGACAACTCGGTCGTTCCACTCTTACTCATCCTTCTCTTGGTGGGTGCGGTGTCGTGCTTCATTGCTTACCTCTGCTTCTCTGTTGTGTTTCGACGAAGTTCTGTGGAGTCTGTTTTGGTAGTGGTGAGTTGAAGAAGAATCGAGGAGAAGAAAATGAGGAGGATTGTTGCAGAGGGGTTGAACATATGGAGCTGTGGGGTGATGCTGTGAACTGGGGCTCTTACTTCAAAGTCAATTCTTCCTGAGAATGTTGCACGGCTTGTAATGGCATGTGTAGTGATGAGCATTGCTTGTGTCTTTCTTGGGTTTTTTTTTTGTGGTGATAAACAGGCTTGTGGGTCTCAATTTGGTGAGGTTTGATTCTCTCTTCTAATGGTATGATGCTATCCAGTTCAATTCATGCCAAATTTCCTTATCTTTTCTTTAATCTAGTAAGAATAATTAATTGAACTCTGAGAATATGATGTTTCTAGTTTAGTTTGATTACTTGGACTCGAGGAGCATTTGAAATGTACTAAGCACATTGGATGATAGTTGGTTTTCATTAGTGCTGGCTGAAGAAACAGAGGGCCTCCTTGCACCCGGCCATGCGAGACTCAGGCAATCATGTCATGTGGACTTCTTTGTCGCTCTTTATTTGAGCTATATGGTGGTAATGTATAAATATCCTCTTTTAGAAAAATGACTCAGGAAGATCATCATCTTTATTGGTGCTAGGTGGAAACAAACCATAGGATTACCGAGCCTAACTAGAGAATAGGTATTTGGGTCCACCAAATTCAAGTTAAAGAGCAAACTTTCTTGCTTTGTGGTCATGGAAGTATATTACTTTAGTGTTATGAAGAAGAAATCAAAGATATCTTTCATCTCTGTCTTAATAGACCAGAGGAAACTTACATGAGCTCTCCGTTATAGATATTGGTTAACCATATAGTTTCCTTATTGTTGTCCCATGACTTTCAAAGGTTTAGGACAAATTCTTTGTTTGACAGAAGTTTTCCTGGACAGATTTATATATGTTGAAACCGTGTTGTGTTTCCGTATTGATTAGAATTCGTCTTTTTTTTTTCTTGCATTGAAAGGAAAGTAGAACAAACTATTACACAATACTGCGTGGGTGTCTAAACCCCGCCATATCATCAAGGAGGATTGAAAGGCACCCGGAGGGCACAGTTACAAGGGTGGTAACCCCCAAATCAAAATTGCCTGCAAAGGTGGCTAAACAGTCTGCGCACTGATTGCCTTTTCGGTATGTGTGACGAGGGAGAACCGTCCAATTTCTCGTAGTAGGGTATTATTCGGCTGGAAACAGATTATGGAGTGCTACATATTAAAGTAAGTTGGTTTGTCAAATTCTTTTGTGCCCAAGGCCTATTTTTCTTGTGAGATTCAAGTCAACCATGTGCATACTTCCAACATGTGTAATTTGACTTCTTCTTTCAATGGCTAGCATTGTGGATATGATTTCATTGTTTCGGTAAAACTGGCTGATTATGAATTCGTTGTGCTTTTATATGTTGCAACATAATTACAATTATCTACATTATGAGCTGGATTTAGTATCCGTTTACTCAGAAGCATCATCTTCTTCCCCTTCTCTTTTATACTTCTGTTACCTTACTGAACATCTTCCACTAATCTGTTACTGTTGTTGATTGAGATGGTACAGAGCAGTTCATCTTTAATCACAGCTGACTTCAACCGCAAATTATAGTGTTCTGTTCTGTGGAGACCTCTGTTTCACATGTTTTTGGCATCTTTTCTTTGTATTTTGTGTCCCATCCATGAACATAATCTGCCAATAGGATTACTTACTTGCTGAGCTTGTTTGCTAATTAACACCCTTCTGTCATTGGTCCAAAGATTGACACTTTTTCTTGCATTTTGACTTGTGAACCTTTGTAATAGCAGCTTTTATGGTTCTAATCTTGTTATCCTGCATTTTAGGGCAGGCAGAAGGGGTTATAACAATTCAAGTAGAATCGGATAATCAAGTTTTCATTCTTATAATCGTCTTAGCCTCTTGAGGAATAATGTAATCCACAATTCTAGTGTGCTGAAGAACAAGTTTTGCCTTTTTCGCCTTTCTAAAGCACTAACTCAGGTTTATTTTATGATGATACTCATATCTGCAGCTATTGCCTGTTGAAGCTCAGTCATTCCGTGGGTTGCCAATTTTAACGTACAGAAAGCCGAGGACAGTCTTGGGATTCAGATGGAAACCTTGTCCAAAATGTAAGCTCGATCAATGCCATCTCTTATTCTACCTCTGCTTATTGTACATTCCAGTCCAACATATAAGACTCTGCTCATCTTAAATTATATGTTGATTACGACCATTGAAATGATGACCACCTAGTCGGCCCCATAAGAGTTATATGGTTGGCTCCGTAAGGTCGACCGTTAAATTACAGATTCGTCAATCTTACTGCAGGCTTCATATGGCCCCCCATTTGCACTTGTTCAAGGGACCCTGCAAACAGCTGGGATAATCATCAAGAACGTATCAACAGAATTCTGTCCAACTATAAGATGTTCGGTTGCATGGGTTGGCTTAAGCCCAGAATTCGTGATCAGCTTAGCAAATAATGACTGGAAATGGGCTTACACGGTGTTTGGTTATGTACTACCTGAGACACAGGAGTTTTGGAGAAAATTGCTGAGCTTCCCATCAGATGGGAGCTATGGGGCAATATTAACGTTGGGTGTCTTGGAAAAACACATTCCCCTGCGGCTTGGGAGAATGAACACTGTCGCGGGCTCGTCAGGATCTTAGATTTGTGTGTATATAATAGTGTTAAATATAATGATTCATTGTTCATTATTCACTAATGAAAAGTCACTAATCATTATCCACACCATTTTTCTCGATGTTCATTTCCTGTCCATGTTTCTATCTCTACGTCACTTAGTAGGAATTGATTACAACAACTTCCATTGCCAGCGACAAACAGAGACTTTGTGATGGGCACAATTTCATCTTTCGGCGCGAGATTGAGTGCAAAGAGGATCCGTGGCGCAATGGTAGCGCGTCTGACTCCAGATCAGAAGGTTGCGTGTTCGATTCACGTCGGGTTCAATTCCCAAAAGATTCTCTCTGATTTTTTTTTCTACATTTGAAAAAAGCTGATTTAGTCCTGAATAAATTATTTTTATATTTGATGCTAAAATTTTAACCAACAATTAAAAAACCCATCTAATTTTAATCATAAAGTTTTTAAAATGTCAAATTTTTATTCAATTTATTTAAATAATTATTAAAAATAAATTAATTTATTAATTAATCCATTAATTTTATAAATTAATAAATTCTTATAAATTAAAATAAATAAATAAATTTTTATTTAATAAATTTTAATAATTAAACATAATATTTTAATTATATTTCAAATTCTTTAATTAAATATCTGTAAGATATTTTTAAACCTTAAACTCTTTTTCACCGGTATAATTTCCAAAATGATTTTTAAAATATTTCTCACTAATTTAATTTTCAATCCGGTTTTTATAACTGCAACAACATAAGGCATTTTTTAAATTAATAAGTCATTAAATAATTTACAATAACAAATGATTTATAAGTAATTTTTTCTTACAAAATGCATCTTATCATTCTTCTTATGTCATCAAGAAATCACATTTACATATCCACAAATTGGTTAACTAAACCAAACATCCAAGAGATTGGCAATATCTTAAAATTTCAATCCACAAATGATGTAGTTATACGACATTTGAAGCCATCAAATTCCTATGTTGGAATTATAGATACTGAGTTCCTTCTGCATCAATCCAATTCTAAATATCTTCCCGAATGCTAGCACTCAAACAAACAAGTACTCAAAATTCAAAGTGAAACCACCCAACTAAGTAAATCCATTACCTACCTAGCTATGAGGAGTCCGATGATCCCATGTTCTTGGACTTCTGTTTACTCTTCTTGTCCGAGAAAGCTTTAGCAAAACCCTCAAAAACCCTTTGCAACTCCAGAACCATCCCTGTTCACTTCATCTCCATCTCTATTCTCATACTCTCAATGTAACACTCAAATACTCCTTGGGAGGATACATGGATGCCACCCAAGACAAAACAAACAAAACCAAACATCACACACATATATTACATATCATAAATCTCGGAACAAAAATTCAAAGAATATTTACAGGCCCAAACACGAGAAACAAAATACATTTTCGAGAAATGTAACAGTACAAAAATGCTCTATAAATAGATACCACTCCTTCATCATTTACTTCATCCCTACACATTCTTTCTTTCTTACCTCAAAATTTATTTTTGACAAAAATCAAATTTCAAATGTTGTCTGCTATCTCATTTTTTTGTCTACTTCTTATCATTATGTATCTTTGTTTCCTTCTTCGTGTAGAGCTAAATGATCCAGCTCGCACTTTTTTTTCTCTTCTTAGCATTTCCTATGATCTCTATGTTGTAATGCTATGCCAATAAACAACATAGAGATCATAAGAAATGCTAAGAAGAGAAAAAAAGTACGAGCTGGATCATTTAGCTCTACACTAAGAAGGAAACAAAGATACATAATGATAAGAAGTAGACAAAAAAATGAGATAGCGGACAACATTTGAAATTTGATTTTCGTCAAAAATAAATTTTGAGGTAAGAAAGAAAGAATGCCAAAATACTTATGCACAATTAAGCAAAGATTTAATAATCAAATAACAAACATCATTCATCTTAACTTCCTTTACTTTTCTGACCCCTAATTTGGGGCGTTACACTTAATCGCTCTCGCCATCTCCATCTTCATTTCCTCCACCCTCACAAACCCATCTCCCAAAAGCTTAATCGCACCCACCATCTCCTCCATTGCCTCTCTTTGCCTCTTCTTCCCCATGTCTTCGCTTCCTTTCACAGCCCCACTCTTATAATCAACCTTGGCACCATAATCACTACTCAAACTGGGTTTCACAACATACTTTTGCTCAGATTTAGTGTAAAAATTCGGTCCAGGATGTGCAATACTCACACCAGTCGCGTTAGGTACTCTGATTCTAAACCCAGTCAAACTGCCAGTTTGGTTTGGATTGCAATTGCCATAAAGATTGCGAATAGTGTTGATAGGAGTAATTGGAGAAACATTGTAGAAATTCTTCACGTAAAAGCTCTTATGTTCTTCTTCGTCGTCGTTACCTTCAGCGTCACTCTCTGTGTTATAGTCCAGTTTCGCTTGTGGACCCTTTTCCATAAGATCCATACGCTTGAAGTGAACCCAAGAGGAAGTGTATCTCAAAAGGGGCACAGATCTCGCCCGCTGGATCTCAGTTCTGTACCTTTTCCGAAGCTTCTCCATTTTGTGACGGCACTGAACCGCGATCTTTGGCGGAGTAGCTGCCGGGCATCGATGCCCTACGGCGTTGGTGACTTCCTGCCAGTGGTTGACCTTGAGGCTTCCGCGGCAGAGAGAGTACCATTTGTCGCGGTACGCGTCGATTCGGTCTCCTCATGGGACCAACACGGCGGTGGAAGACGGCAGGGGTTGGGCGGGGGAGCAAGGAGCCCTTGAAGAGAATTGCGCGGGAGGATTGGATCGTGATGAAAGGGAAACCCAGTTCTGGCGGCGGACATCACGGGGAAATAGGTTAGGAACAAGGCGTGTGGTGGAGGAGATTGAGAACTAGGATTAAGGAGAAGGAGAAGAAAAAGGTTAGCGGAGGAGTGAAAAAGGAGGGAGACGGGTATAGGATAAGGGAGCAAAGTCGTGACGGATAAGAGAGGGTAGTTGTGGCTGTGGCTGTGGCTGTGGTTGTGGTTGCGGTTACGGTTACGGTGGCAGTGGGGAAAATGGGCTTTGGTGGCATATTGAATATGTGGGGTGGTGTTTGGTGGGTGGGAGGAGTGTGCGGCTGATTTTGAGATCTGAAACCACCGCGTTGTTGTCGGTAGCTAATGTGCGCAGTGGGGGCTGCATGCGCACAACCCCCACCTCCTACCGCCACAACCTACACTTAATACTCCCTCGTACTGCCTCCCAATGATGGTAATGGTATATGTTCTATGGAAGAAATTCGTCATCCACCTCGTCAATAAATAAATAATTTATAATTTATGATATTTTCATGTATTTTAATCATAATTCAAAACTAACTCATCAATTTTTGATACCGTATGTTGAAATATAACTTGTAAAGTTTTAATTGGCCAGTTAAATTGTTAAAATAAAATAAAATATTAATTTTTATCAGAAAATTTAAAATTATTACTTTTCTCGACTAATCAAATTAAATTTGATAGTTTCCAATTATTGATAAATCTTATTTTT
>JAOQMR010000009.1:22638359-22650147 GCA_027563865.1 Erythroxylum pelleterianum | reverse complement strand
AACAATTAATTAATGATGGTGCATTGTATCTAAGTTTATTAATCTTGTCAAAAGTAAGTTTATTAAGCTTAGGTCAGCGTGATTTAAAATAGAGTAATGCTAGAATTATTCAATCACTTAAGATTTATTATCGACGTCGTTTTTGTTCTAGCATCTTGGAAGGCTACAAGATGGGAACAATAAATCCTAAAAAAATTAATGTCCTCGATACTATCTATTTTATTAATGTTGCTTGAAATATTGACGTGAAGGCCACAACTATTGCAAATTGTTTTCGACATTGCAAAATTCAATCCGAGGAAGGTATGCTTCTAAAAGAAGAAACTGGTGATGTTGAAGGCATTCAAAGATTAGAGGAAGTTATTTCTAATTGACATTATAGTACTGTTATGAATGTAAAGCAGATTTTAAATTATCCTAGTAAAAATGAAGTTTTAATGGAATCGCCTACAAACGAAAAAATTATTCAAGGAGTAATAGGTATGGAAGATGATGACAATCAAGATCCAGATGATAGCAACGCTATACCACATGTTTCTCCAAAAAAAGCTTTTCTTGCCGTAGAGACTTTGAAAAAGTACTTGCTTTAAAATTGGAAGAATGTATCAAATGTAGTTTATGCACTCCAAAAAGATAAGGATGAAATTGAATTCAATTCGCATAAAAGGAAGAATCAATTGGCTATAGATACATATTTTAGGAAAGCATAAAATTTGAAATAAAAATTGTTTAAGAAGAACTTTATTTTATGAATTATATATGTAATTTTCATACTTATTTAATGAATTATTATTTTATATTTTTAGTAGGCCTCAAGGAATTTTTTTAAAACTATTATCTTATGCATTTAGGGAGGTTATTATTTTATCCCATTAGCCCAAGTCAGGACCGAAAAAAATTATTATTTAATCAAGATTATTAATTTATCAAATATCTATTTATCAAAATTTTACCGTATAGTCTCCTCAAAAAGACTACCAGAAGAGAGGGGGTGGCCAAAGGCTGTATATAGTATATACTGAATTCCATGCAATAATCATTTCCCTTTCGAATCAAATTTCAAGATGTTTCATCCAATTCCATGATGATAGAGTGAGTCATCAGATATTTGATGGTCCCACTCCTGTCGTATCTTTTGACTCTTTTCCATATATATATAAAGTATGTGACTCTTTTCTATACATATATATATATAAAGTAAATTAAAAAAATTTAAAAGATTTAATCCGTATTAAATTATTATAAAATTAATTAAAAATTAAATAAATTTTAAATTTTAAATATGATTGAAAGATATTGCCCTTATTTATCAAAATTTTTAAAGTTTAATTAAAAAATTAAAAAATTTATTTTTGTTTATAAAATATTATTAATTAATAAAATTTATCAATTAATTAATAAAGTAATCGATTTTGAATAATAAAAGTTATTAAGATAGGTTAAACCAAAAAATTAAAAATCGAAATGAAAAATTAGATGGTTCAATATTTTTACAGTTGAATCGGTTAAATTGGTTAGTTTTTTTAATTTGGAATTAATTTGAAGAATTGATATAAAGTTTGGTTAAACAATTTTAATTTTTTAGAATAATATTATTTTAAATCAGGATTATACCATTTATTAGGTGAGTGGTTTAAATATTGCTCCTAAAGGTAAAAGACTTCACGTTCCTCACCAACCTTTATAAATGATTGTAGCTTCAATTCACGTATGACGTGTGGGACTTTGAAGACAAAAGCCGACGCCATTTTGTTTCCATTAAGAAAGGGTGGTAAAAACCCAATAGGCTTCCCGTCCTTAACCAAGATTTTAAATTCTGAGTCTTAAGTCTTAACTATGAAGTCGTATTAAATTTTTGTGAGGGAGAGTTTTGTTTCAGGTGTCCTATCTACCTTAACTCTGACTCTGGATTTAATCGGTTGTCCTTGTAGTGTCTGGAGGACTTTTTAAGGGAAAAAGGGTAAAAAAGGAATCAGAAAAAAGCTAGTACACGTGTAGCAATTACCGTTGCAAGCAGCGTACTCTGTAATATTACGAATACCCTATCAGATTTAGTATCGGATTAGCTTTTGATATGGTATTATATCGGTATCGGTTAATACCAGGTATTATTTTGGATAATTTTTTAAATTTATGAAATGAACCTTGATTTTTTTAAAATTACAAAATAGTTTATTGTCATATTGTACAGTTATACTGTATATTTTTAACCATGTCTCCAAAAATCATAATAATAAATAATAATCACAGTTTTAATTTAATTTATAAAATTAATTTCATAATTATAAATAAAAATAATTAAATTTCAAATATATAAATTTCAAATAAATTTTGATTTAATAATTAAAAATATATAAAAATAAATGTTAGTTTATAAATAATAATTTTTAAATTATTTATTTTGAAAAATAAAATATTTTATTAATACTTGATTAATAAATATTATATAAAATATTAAAATGAATTTAAATATAAATAATTTATTTTTAAGTTTTATTTAATTTATAATTATTATTAGTAATAAAAATATTTATTTTTATTTTAAAAACAAAAATTAAAAATTCATAACAATTATAAAAGTTGAAATAAATAAAATAACTAATTTAAAAACTTTAAAAAAAGAAAGGGGAAGGGGAGGTGCGAGAGAGGGAGGGAGAATTTAAATTTTTTTTAAACTTTTGCAAAAAAAATTCTCAATTTCTTAAAATTTTCGATACGGCTAATATTTGGCTGATATTTTAAATACTGGCCGATACCGATCGGTAAGATCTAAAACCGGCCGGTACTAACTAATATTTAAATCTGATATAATTGACCCTCTGATTCGTACTAATTTTAGTCCAGTACGATATGTATCGATTAGTACGAAAAGATATCCACGTTCCTGGTAGTCTAAGATCAGTCCTTTCTTTACAAGCACGAGGAAAGAACACAACATCAAAGCAATACTTCGTTTTTCTGTTTCTTAAACGATGTACTAAACACTAATTAGTATGTTTGTGAAAGGAAATTTCGATTCAAAGCTCAAACATTTGATTAATTTACACTTGAACCTTACATCCTTTCCAAACTAATTTACCGTACACTTGTGGCACAGAAAGCCCGCCTACTTTAGCGGAGTTCTTAAATAGTTCTTCTGAGAGATTTGAATGGCCCAATAAGACCAATCCGTATGGTCCAACTTCACCACGAAATTCTTGTTCCTTCTTGTGGTTTTACTTCACCCTTCTCATCGAACCAAACAATGGTTCACATGGGCCAAAATGTCTGACTTTAGGGTTAAAATACGAAATTTTAGGTTAAAAACATGAATTAATTAAATTGATTTTTATTTTTCCAAAGGAAGTAAATTTTAAATTTTTTAAATAAAAGTTGCTTAATCTTTATAGTCTCGTTTGGTAATTATTAACGAAAGATTCGTAATAAAAAACAAGAAAGAAAATGAAAGGTAAGAATAAGAATAAGAATAAAATTATTAATTATGTATATTTGGTATAGTATTAAACAAACTTAATATTTATACTTAAATCTGTTATTAAATATTAAAAATAATAATGAAAAATTTTGTACTCATAATTGTTATATGATTCATTCTATAAATAATTAATTAAAATATTCGATATTTTAGGGACCCTCACGGATCTCACGAGTGAATATAAAGTTGGATCTACATTGGATCTCACCTAAATTGCCCTATCTATCCTCTTGAGGATAAGTTTTGTTTCAAACCTTAGTATTAAACTATTTATCAATATTCGATTGATTGGTCTGAAGTTATCGACAAACAAGATTTGTCTAAGTCACTTCCTTTCTTTTTGTCCAAGTTACTTCTTTTTTTGTCCAAGTAGGCTGAGGAGCAAAAGGAGGAATCTGCCCGAGGAGAGGCTCGCATCTGATTAACTAGTTAGTGATGCAATAGCTTACCAAGGTGATAATCAGTAGTTGGTCTGAAAGGATGATCAATCACACTGAAACTGAGACATGACACAGACTCCTACGGGAGGTAGCAATGAGGAATTTATTGCAATGGGCGAAAGCCTTACAGAGCTGCGTAAGAGAGGCCCAAAGCCAATCCCAAAAAACAGTGAAGCTTTATAGAGTCTTTCTATCCAGGTGTTGGACAAAGTGTAGAGTCCACTAATAATAATTATTTATAAAATTATTAATTTTTAAGTAATTTTTATTAAAAAAAATAAAATAATTATGATAACTTGATAATATTCTTACGTTATCAACCAAGATTACATTCTCATTCCCCGTCGTTATGTTACATCTCATTCCACGTCTTTCTTGGTTGTCAAACGAGCTATACGACAAAAGGATTAGCCTATTAGCTGTCGTCGAATATTCTTTGGGAATTAGAAGGGTTAGGTACGGCTTCCCATCTCTGTCGGACGTATACATTCTAATATCTGCTCATTAACTGCCTCCAACTCGTCACTTCACCGTCTCTTTACGTACTAAAACTGTAACACCCGGAAGGACCAGAGTGTGAAAAAATGGAGCAAACCTTCATCATGATCAAACCCGATGGAGTCCAGAGAGGCCTTGTATGTTTTATATTTAATCCTTGTTTGATTTCTTCTCCTTGGGTCCTTTTTGAAGCGTTTGTTGGGAAATTCTTGTTCTTCATCATAGTTTTGTAGTTTGTAAGTTATGTTCTTGATTGTTTATGGGAGATTTTGATATGTGTGGTAGAGGAACCAACTAGAATTAATGTCTTGTTAGGCCATGAAACTTAGTTAATTCTGGTAATTTTGTCTTGGTGTAAGATTTATACAAGTCGGGTGGTTTATGTGTTGTCTGAAGCTCCTTGTCATCGTTTTAGACGAAAATGGTCTGAAATTCGTGTGTGGTTTTACAGGTTGGTGATATCATCAGCAGATTTGAGAAGAAAGGTTTCTCTCTTAAAGGTAATTTTGTGCTCTTATATTATACATTTTGTATATATAATCAGCTGGATTATATTCAAACTGGAAAAAGAGTGGAGAAAACAATTCAGTTGTAGCTAAACCTCACTCTCTGAGGATCATCAGTCTTAGTTAGAGTTGGCAATAGGCTGTGCCGGGCTAAGTGTCAGTCAATTGGGGATTTGTCTGTTGACTTGGGCAGGGATTGACTGGCTTATCATCCCTAGTCTTAGCAACTTCATCTTCTAAAGTGCCAAGATTGTTCTTTTCTATTATGGTTGTGGATTTCAGGTCTGAAGCTACTGACTGTTGAACGCTCTTTTGCTGAGAAGCACTATCAGGATTTGTCCGCTAAGCCATTCTTCAGTGGACTTGTTGACTACATCATCTCTGGCCCTGTTGTTGCCATGATCTGGGAGGGTAAGAATGTTGTTACAACTGGCCGCAAAATTATTGGCGCTACAAATCCCGCAGAATCCGCTCCTGGAACCATCCGTGGCGACTTTGCTATCGAAATTGGAAGGTAAACATTTCCATATGTTAAGATAATGAGTTGAATAAATGAATCCTTCACTAATTGCAACAAAGTTTGGTGCCCAAATTAGAAATTTCCATCTATAATGATGAATTGAGATGATTTTGATTGGGGGAAAATCATGTCGAAAACATTTTGAGTGGGCACTTGTTGCAGGAATGTTATTCATGGAAGTGATTCAATTGAGAGTGCCAGGAAGGAAATTGCACTGTGGTTCTCTGAGGGTCCAGTTAGCTGGGAAAGCAGCCTGCATCCATGGATCTATGAGTGAACTGTTGGTTGATTCTATTTATCTATACACATAATTGACAAACTTGTTTCCCATAGCAGTTAAGTTAACGCCGGTTGTACGGCCACCGTGCTTCTTCTGTTAAGGAACACAAGTTACGCTTCATTAGCTTGAGTGTTGTTATCAGTACTTGAATTAGATGGGTTTTGTAACCATTGAACAGTATAAGGACGGGGATGCGCCGTTGTTCAAATAAATCCAATTCAGATATTGTACTTTTTAAAGTCGGCCCAAGATGACTCAAGGTTGCCTAGGCATGATAGGGGTGGTTTGAATTGAAAGGTTGTAATAAGTGTCCATGACGCCACCAGGTTGGCAAGATCTACGAGTCGAAAAAGTCCTTTATTTTCGGAAAGCATTAAGTTGGATAAAAACATTATCCTTCTTTCCAATTTGCGTGGAAACGGATTGTTAAGTCGTCACTCAGTTTTTGCAATCCACGCTAGATTTCTCTTTATATTTTTCTATGATCATTCAGGATTGTGATTGTAAAGTTCTGCTTCAAGAGCTCTCACTTACCTCATTTGCGTTTGCTAAGAAATTAGCAAATCAAGTTGCTCGTACGATTATTAGGGCAGCTAATTCTATGCTTGGTTTTGAATGGGAGATCTATCCTCTTTTTTTTCTGTATGATGCTTTAATTATGGATATCAATAATATGCGCTGAGCGCAATCGTTCTAAAAAAAAAAAAAAAGGTGTCCAGAATTAGTAAGAAGGAACACCACACAAGTACTACTGTATCTGAATCAAATCTCAATTAGTATTGCAAGTAAACAATTTCATAATCTTTAAGCATATAAGTAAGAACGTCGTGGTCTTTAACAAGAAAGAACCTAAACTCAATCACAACTTTCTATTAAGTGGTTTCATTCTTACAATTCGCGAGGTAAGTTTCTGCGTTCCTTTTTTCTGGTATAACAAACTCCGACAACTCAGCAATCAATCACTTTCTTTCCTGAGAATAAGGAGTTCACTGACATGGCTTCAGGTCAACTTATGACAAGGAAGCACGCATGTAGTCATCAGAGACCCCCCAAAAGAAGAAAACCTTACCCTTGTTATAAAGCTGTTACGAGACAGTGAAATCTCCAACTATATACTAACGAGCAAGAAGACTGTAAGATGGTAGATCTTCTAACCGTGTTACATCTTCAAACAAGAGCTCTTTTTCGAGTTGACGTCTCGTGGCTTTCATTACAGTCTGTTGAAGGGAACAATTTGAGAAGTGAACTACTGACTATACCATAAAGATATAAAGACATTCGCATCCATGAAACGTTGATCTTTCCATTCAATACAAGATTGCTAGTTATCAACAGTCATTCAGAAGTCGACTTGCAAAAAATTGTGCTAGAAAAGCATTTCAAAGACCATTTCTGCAAGGATACATTTTCATTCAGTTACGAGGAAGTTCATGAGATATGAGAACGTACATTAAAGTCCATGTACGAAGCACGCATCGTAAGCCATAGATGGTCCATCAGCTTGAAAGTGATACAGTAGAGAAGATCAAAAGCTGATTCATTCTCTAAAAGGCAAAAACCAAATACAAGTGAGCTATCCACATCATTATACCATATATTTTGAAGTGGAATCACCAAGATTATCAGTGTAATCAATAGGTAAGACAAATCCAAGCAATTGAGATTATCAACATTACCTGTTAGTAATTTCAAGAAAATTGCTCCAACTATTGTGCGTGGTTTGACTGTAACATTAAATCATAAAATTAGTCTCCAGAACTAAAAATGAACTTTCTGTTCCTGATTGCTTCAACATAAATTAAATAGATAAAATAACACTCAAAATGTTCTCATGTGATTAAATGCCTTTTCCATTGGCATTGGCATCAAATGAAAAATATATGGAAATCGAGATGTGTGTTGAAGTATGGTGATTTCGGTAACTATGAGAATCAAAGAATTCCTGCCGATTTAGAAGACAACCTGCTTCAAGATCAAGCATTTGAATGAGCATGAAGGTGATATTCACACCCGCAACAGCAAAGGGGTATTCCCACACTGAACGATCACCATCTCGTTTTCTAAGAAGATCCTGAAAGGACTTCTGCATTGCAAAATAAGATATAAGATGACCACTGCTCCAAGACAACATGGCACACCGATGAACCTTATTCTGGCATGAGGACTAAATCTTATCATAAATATGCAGAGCAGATGATGCAAATAACGAAGAGTTAATGCAATAGTAGACCAACTAACAGGTTCATGTCCTGTCACTTAATATTTCGGACATCAACCTCCGATGGGACAAGTACTGTCGAAGTTCATGCCATTATATCTGCATTAACTGAACCATGCAAAAGATGGCATGCAATTACGAATCCTATTTCGAATGGATTATGTAGAAGCCCCAACAGTAAAAGAATGCTGCTCAAAAAAATAAAAGGGTATTGAATGGATGGATCTTTACTCGTACTAAAACATGAAGAGCATAGTGCAGAAACTATAAAAACATTCAATTCAGATGGGAAAAGTAAAAGCATCAAAAGTTAACTCCATTTTCTAGGTCATCATTCATGAAGAGTGATGATAGCCCTTAAAGTACATGGATTCTGAAAAAGTTGAAAAAGATGACACACCGGGAAATTCCTAGCAAAAAACAGCAAGTTCTCCAGTGATATAAAACCACCACCCCTGTAAAAGAAATCCAAATATCATCAAAACAACATGCTGAACAAATGGTGGAAATGAAGAGATGAAGATAAAATAGGCCAGAACTAGGTCGAATTATTCAGTCTACCTAAAATCTGTTGATGGATCTTTTCCTTGCCAACCCATTTCCTTCCACTGCTCAGATATTAAACTTCGAAGTTCTTCTTCAGGAAAGGCAGCATTCCACAAAGCCTTTAAACCTTCCTGGAATAACGCACACTAGATATAAGATTTGAAACTGAGAGCCTGCTACCCTCCAAATAAGCAATTTATTTCCCTTCACTGCAAAATTTTGCATCGCAACCAAAGGATTAATTGGACCTCTGAGGATTGTCTACCTGGTGCTCAGGTATTGAACTATCATATGCAACATCCATCCTGCTTTGCAATCGCTGCAAGCATTCCTCCTGAAATCAACAAAACAGCATAGGACGGTAAGAATCAAAACAGTTCGAGATCTTGAACTATCATAATGCAATACAAAACCTAACAAATCTGGTTCTTGACGATTATGATCCTCAAACAGTACATCAACATCTTACCTGGGAAGGTATAAAGAAATATCCTCATCAGCTACTTTGCCCAATATCATTGGCGCTCTAAATGGAAACGAAAACAAAGGCTTTATGAAGAAACAATACCTGGGCAGGTGTCAAATCAAAGGAAGGACGGGCATCATTGGCTCTTCCCTGCGCGCAAACACAAGAGAGACCACGTCCAAGCCATGCTGCTGATCCTGCCACAACCTCAGCTGTAAGAAAATAAATATCCGTTAATGACACGACTTCCAGTGCCAACTCTCGTTACAAGGCAACAAAAGGATAGGTGCTGTTCTCCAGTTAGAGATATGAAAACTTCGAAAATAGAAGTTCAAAAGAGTAAGCCAAAAACATCATGAGTCTCTCATAGAAATTGTGGTGTTAACCAAATGGGCAAAAATAACACACCAATACAACCAACCAAAACGTTCAGTTTAGATCCGAAATCACCGGGCGAAGATTAATAATATTATCAAATTATGATTAACTGTTACGTACCAAAACATTCGTTTACCTCAGCGAACATGGAGCTATCGAGGGTTTTGACGGTAATCAAACCTAACCACTAGTGACTTTATCATACATCACAGAACACAATTTTTGTGAAAAAAAAAACCATTAAGTGCTTCAGAACAGTATCGTAGTGAGTTCCGGAGGAAACGAGAAAAGTAAATTTCTAGACACTGAAAAGTAGACTTGAACCAAGTGAGAAAAATCAGAATTGTTTAGATAAAAAGTAAAAGAGAACAGAACATGGCAGAATAGTGAATAAATTACCAGAAGTTGAATGGCAGGTATTGTTGCCTCGCTCAATACCTTGAGATATTCTCCTGACAGCTACAAATGACCCTCCTCTGTCATCCATTATACTTACCTATTTCTCTCAATTCTTTAAATCCGTTTCAACATTTGTAGTAGCCCTACCCAGCTTACACAATCCACCACTCAAACCGATCGCGAAGCAACAAAACCTAACCGGAACTCGACGAAAAAATTGTTCAGAACACTTGTGCAGATTCAAAAACAGCCAAGAACTTGTGCTCTAAAACTTAAGAATACAAAATGCAGCACGAATCTGCTCCGAACGGGATCGGCAACCAGCAAGAAGTTACTCGGAACTCCAGATGCCACAATCTATGCAGATAACGAGAGATTCTATTTCTATTAACCGGAGCCTGACTAAAGAGCAAGTGATTCTCCAAAGACCGAAAGAGACTAATGGAAAAAGTAATGCAAAAGCAGAGAAGGCTCGAAGGAGAAATTTCCAAGAAATTAGGAAAAGCTTTCAAGATCTGATAGTATCACTCCATGTCCAAAAGAAATTACAGAGAGCACCGCTCTCTCTCTCTCTCTCTTCTTCTTCTTCTTCTTCCTCCTTTTTAGTCACTGTTACTTTTGGAGGTGTTCATTTGAGGGCTTTGTTTAGCACGATAAGATTATCGTTAATCACCAAGATAAACTACAATTATGTACCTAATAAATAATAATTAAGTATTAAGCGAATCTTAACTGTAGTTAAATAAATAATTTAATTAACTAATCAAAATTAATTAAACGATCCATTTTATTCGTTTTTTCCTGATTTAAAAAAAGCGGGAAATAACTAAATGACGGATTTGTCCTTGCGTGAGCGGGGAAAAAGTTCACATGGGTTGTTGAGAAATGGGGTCCATGGGAGTGACGGCTCGAGTTCATTTAAGCGAGGTCCCATGTCAACGTCGTCGTTTGTACTCCTTCGTCATTGACAAAATAACTCCAAGTTAGGGCAATGGTCCACGCGCCTGGGTCATCATTTTTTTTTTGCTTTTTTATAAAAAAAACCTAATTCATTAACCTTTTATCTATTAAATTTTTCAAGTTCAATTCTTTAGTTGGATTTATTTTAATAATTTTGTTATTAAAAAATAATTAATTTATTAATTAATCAATTAGTTTCGTTAATTAACCAATTAATATTGGTATAAATTATTATAAATTAAAATATATCTATTAATCTTTATTTAACAAACTTTTTTCAATTAAAAATTATTGCATGACTAAAAAATTTAAAGAGAAAAACTCTATAAAACAGGTTCCTTTTAAGTAGATGACTCGTTAAACTCCTCGTAACGAGTCCTCGTTAGAAAAAATAGCTTGAATGACTTTTTTTTTAAGATTTGTCATTTTCTTGACTAGAGAATAAGTTAGGAGAAAATAGAATAAAAATTATTATACTAATTTCAAATTTTTTAATAAATAACATTTTAAATTTTATTAAATTTTTACCTTATTTCACTTACAAGTGGCTTCACCTACAAAATATATCTAATTTAGCGGTTCGTTAGTTGTTTTTTCTTTTACAAAGAAAAATACCAAAATAAAACAAGACTTGCAACCTCTCCTCGCTTAACACAGGGTGCGATGATACATCATACCACTCATTTCATGAATGAGTACATCTTGAATAGACACAGGTGGATCTGGAAGGTATTGCAGTCCAGTTTCTATCCGATAAGCTACTGCCGCTAGTTAATTTGCATATTGATTGCCTTCCCGATAATTCTTTAGTTGTTTTAAGATTAGGCATAATGTTGTATGGCCCAGTCAGAATTAAAACTAATTGACTAGATTTAATTTTATCATTTTAAATATTTTTAATCTATTCAACCTTCCACGTCGAGTCGATTTGACTTCTAAAATTCAAACATGACTCAATCCGCTATTACCATTTCTAGAATTCATGCTTGATTCGACCGAGTATTATGCCTCTTTTAAGAGTAAACTGTTATAAAACTGAAACTAAAATTTAACGTGTTATAAAACCGAAACTAAAATTTCAGAGTATTTGGGAGAGAAGAAT
>JAOQMR010000009.1:22621504-22635641 GCA_027563865.1 Erythroxylum pelleterianum | reverse complement strand
ACGCTTCCGCTTTTGTTTGATTCTTGATGATTTGATATGAATAGATCTTGGATTTTAAATGAATTAAAATTCCTACATCAACAAATTGCTTCTGTTTTTTAATTGCTCTAAGATATTTTAAGAGGGTTCAACTATACAAAGGTATTTTTAAGCTATTCACACTCGAACTAATTCCTGCTCGAAATGAGTAAGCTCCTTACAAGAGGTAAAATTTTGACCCAAATTTTAAACGGCTGCATATAAATTGCTTTCTCTAATAAGGGACATTTCAGTAAGAGACATTCAAACGAGTGAGTAAGGTTCAAAATTTCGTCCTCTTCTTTGAATTTTAAATAGTGATTGAAAAATAAAATTTTTAATTCAATTTTTAATTTTATATTTAATTTAACTATTGTTATTAAAAAACCGGCTTGATGTCGTCAATTAATCAATTTTTATAAATTAATTAATTTTATTAGATAATTTATTTTTCAGTTAAATTTATTTAGTTATATTTTAAATTATTTAATTTTGTTCGATATTTATTATATATTAATTTTATGACAATATAATTAAACCTTAAACTCTTTATCTTATCAATTTAATTTTTTAAAATATTGATTTTAATAACTGAAAATTAAAATTATAATAGTGATTTATTTAACGTTTTTAATATATATACATTTGATGGATATTAAAATGTTTTAAATTTGTCATAAATTATTAAATAATTAAATAATTTTAAATACCTAATTTATGATTTATTAAAAATCCCAACGTGCAGCCTAGTTATCGGCTCCTCTGTTGTTAGTGGCATACCAGTGTGTACACCGGAAGCACTCACTTTTAGTAATGGTCAATACGCGTTAATCTCCAACCCAATGAGTAACTTGTAAAAAAGAGGCATGATGTTGCCGCCACCTCCAAAGTTTAGTAATTGGATTCTTTCCAAGCAACGGGACAAGATAGAATGTGTCATTTTCCTTTAGCTGCAAACTTTGCAATAAATAAACGAATATAGAACCCTAAGGCGTAGGTAATTTAAGAAATGGCTCTTTTTTTTATTAGTAAGGTCATAGGTTTGAACCGTTTTTATGTATGTAGTCATTTAAAACTTATGATTAGAGCTTTATTTCCCGTAAGGAACCTACTCTACTCAAGCAAAAATTAATCTAGGTGTGAATGGCTTAAAATGTCCACTCCCAGTTGAGATGTCATCAGACACTTGTAAGCAACTAAAATAAAAAAAATAAACGAAATATAGCAAAATTTGTGACTAGGACGGCACAGAAATGACACAGAATTAATGGCAAGTACGATCGATCTCTTGCTTTAACGGGTAAGTGGCAATGATATGCTCTTTCGCTATATTTGACAGCTTGCATTAGTGGAGTTGTGGTTGAAAGTATGTTATCTGCACTTTGTTAAAGAGGCAAGATAAGATAAGAAAAGAATGTCAAAAGGTAGAACCAAGAAAGCTTTTGAGCCTGATTTGTAGCAAACAGTTTTGGTCGGGTCGGCCTCGTAAGGCCTGGCGTAGAAGGGTCCAACTCCAAGCCCATGCTCTGGCGGCCCGATAATAAGAGATCGACTTCCGTGCAAACACAACAATTCACGTAGAGACCTAAACCTAGAAACAATCAACAACGTATATAAGGAATGATTCACCGTGGTTAAGGTACGAATCATAACCCTAGCTGCCTCATTGTTCTCAGAACCTAAATTCTCTCGAAATACTGATTTGAGCGTCGAAGGGGCCTTTCGGGAAACAACCCCCGGAGAGTCTTTGCTTGTTTTGCAGGTATACAGCAGTAGAGAATTCCCAGAATTATAGAGCAGAACAAGGATGTTCCGAATCAGCAAAATCCGGCTGAACCAAATTTATTATAAGTTAAACCCAAAACTATTTTCCAAAAACAAAACTTACTTAAATTTACTGTCATGTACTCCCTCTTATCTAAAATACAAGTCGTTTTAGAGAGATTTTAATTATTCAAAATAAAAGTCGTTCGCGACTTTTCATGCATGTTTATGATTTTACTTTCAAAATTACCCTTTAATTTCTTTCACATCTTAATTACACAGATTATACAGATTATATTTTCAATGTACTTCAACATGTAATTAATAAGGATATATCAAGCATTTCATTAACTTTCTTAATAAGTGTGTACCCCTCTAAAACGATTTTTATTTTAAATAGGAGGAAATACATAAAAATAAACTTTTCTAAAGGCACCTCGAATTGATGTTACAGCCAAAGCTCAAGCCTTATAGGTCTTTGGCAAAGTAAAAAAACCTCCTATTTTATCTTTTCTTTATGATAATTAATAATAAGTACTTATAAAGAAACAAACTTTACCAGGTCCGGCCTAGCCAAAGCTAGTTTTTGACTCTGTTAGTTTTGTAAAACAGTGACCTCTTATTTTAATAAAAAAGGGTCATATGATATTTAAAGAATAAAAATGAATTACCATACCTCTTTTTTAATAAAATTGAAGTATGAAGTTGAAGTTTTTTTTGGCTCTCTAAGACTAATTGATTAAAGCTTTTATCGGGCCAATAAACGAATTTACACCAGCCATTTGCATGAACTTAGCGTGTAAACGACACACAAGATAGTATTGGGCTAAGTTAAGGAATAACACGGCATTCGTGCCGTTAACTAGTGAATTCTGCGATTTCCCACCAACAAGAACCATCTTTACCCTAAGGTCAGATCTCATTTTCTCCGTTCTTTAAAGATGCAATCACAACGTATTCATCTCTGCAAGTCCTTAACCACCAATCCGAAGTTGGGTTTTCACCAAACCCTCGAATCCGTTTTTATTGGTTCAAAACTTCCGAAACCAAGCTCTATTTAATGGCTATATATAAGTAGCATCGACCATGATGGATTGTATATGGAGTATGTGCATATACTTTGTTACAAGGAATTTGAGATCAAACAAGGAATCTTGAATTTACATCACATTTCATCCTCATTTTGTGCAACTAATTTCGAACCTCTTACAACAGCTACACAGATTGAAGTCATTTTATCAGAGGAAACAAACCAAGCCACCACAGCTGGCTGGATCTTGGCAGGTGTTTAAGGTGAGTGCTATGCCGGTATCAGTACTTTACGAGGAGATGGTAGTCAAAGACGGTGGTGGTGCTCCATATGATAACCTATGTCCAGAGACCTTAAAGAAGAGAAGCTTGCCTGAGAGTTGCATTGTAGTTCAGAGAAGAAGAGAGTAGATATGTAGGATAACACTGTTCTTTGGCTTGTCTACAAGGTGGGTATCCTTTGCATTGGAGTTCGCTGATATTCAGACAAGGATACGGGAAGCTCAAGGAAGTCAGGTGCAAAACTGAGGAGAAGAGAAGGTGGTCTGATCCACTCCCAGTATAAACTTTTTTTCCTTCCTTTTGGATGAAGAACCACTCGTATATACTTTTTTTTTAACAGAATCATAGCACTTTCGGTGCCCATTATGCAGAGATTGACACAAAATTTGTAGCTAACAACTTCTAGCATATAGATGCATTTCAAGCCACACTTACATATACCCTATATCATGATTTCCAAAATGCAGAACCGCGGATGAAGGAGAACTTATAATAAGCATCTTTTTTTTCCCAAAGTTTGGATATATAAAGAAGCAAGGGTTTTGACACACAGATTAAAAAACTATGGGACATTCAAGATCAATACCTTCCAATCCATAGAATCAATCTCCAATCCCAGAGATTGTAATGCCCATAAATTCATACAAAGCCTCAGAGAATCCTTAATCCCAGACGCTCATACGAGTTATAAATCCTGACAGAATGATTACAAGCTGTGTAGTTGACATGATGGTGGCTTTTAGATAGGCTTGATCTTGAAGTGAAGAGATATGAGGGAGAAGACAAAGCACTTCAAATCCTGCAATCACATACAGTAAGGAACCAGCCTCAACCCTAGGCAATAAGGAACCAACCATAAAATAATTTGGACAAGATCCTTAGTTTTAGTTCCAATGTCTCAAAAACTAGGGCAATGTCTAACATTAAGTTCGTTATCCGTCCTACTTGTTTTCATAAGTAAACTTTCCAGGTTTGTGTTCTCAGAATGCCTCCATTAATCTCACATGGTTTATGGTATTATCAAATTCTGAGCAGCATTCTAAGTAATCATATGGTACCTTTTACAAAGTAAGCACACAATACTGTTTCAATTGCAGAAAAGTTCGTCTTTACAAGCATAAGAACTCGAGGAAGAAACAAACCTGAACAAGATAATAGAAGATGCGAAGGCCTTCAGGATCTCTACTACTCTGAACATCAACAAGTGATCCAATCTTCGAAGTAGTGAATGAAATATGCTCGTTACCCATAACAATCTCCAGCTCCTGACGCCCAACTCGGTCAGGCTCTGGCCAGTTGTTATCATCTTCCTTCATAATCTATGCAAACCAACAATTTTCACCCATAATTAATCACAAGTAGTTTAAGCACTTCCATATTCACTGCTTAGTGCTTACACAACACATAAAAAGATCTTTTTCTTTCTAGGTCAAATTGCAAGGGGATTTCAGAATCTAATAGCTGTCAGGATTTCCAATTTTCAAATCTTTCCGAACCACAACAAAAACAAATGTTAAAAAAAATCCCTAAGAGTCAGAAAATCAAGAACCTCGCTCTCGGAGATGATGCGGCGGCACTCTTTGAGGACTGCCGGAGTGAGGAAGACCTCCTTCCGAATCATGGTGTCGTTCTTGTAGTTGGAGTTGTTGGCGTAACGGAGCTTCCCATCAGGCCTGAACTCGAACTCCAGAAACTCGTGTCCAAATTTACCCTTGTGACCCACGTAGTATCTCAGGTAGAAGTCTTCATTAGCTTCTTCCATCGCCATGTTCAATTGCCAAAATTTGCAGATTTGCCTCTTCGCAGAGCAATGTTAAAGGCCTTAGGCGGCAGTTTTAGCCTAATTGCGCCGACCTCAGAGTCCAAATGGGCTTTAGATTTCTTGGGTTTTACTTAATATAATTATATAATTTAGTGGGTGTCACTTAAAACGACAATAATATCACGCCATTTCATAGAAAGAAACGACATGAGTAGATAAGGAGAATTCTTATAATTCGATTTTATATTTTGATAACTATCATATAATTTTTTCATTATATTTTATTAAATAGTTATCTTTTAAAATATTTCTTTTAGTAAAACAAATGAAAGGAGACACTAATTAAGAATATAATTATTAAAAATAATAAGAGATCGGAGTTTGACATAAAATTAACGAGTCAAAATGGTTTGACTTGTAATCTAATATAATATCATTATAAGTTTGAGTTTATATTTAAATCATTTCAAATTATTTAAATTCTAAAGGCTTCGGGATCAAGGTATCATTAGTCGAAGAAGACTGTGGCCAATCAACTTGCCCTGCTTGACGAGCGTCAACGACGGAAACATCGTAAATTGGTCCGTGGGCTGGGCTTACACACTAGGCTATTGTCACGATCCAAGAACCATCCGACGTAGCAAATGCACGTGAGTCAGCAATTGTTTCGAATTCTACTGGAAGGCCGTTGTGTGAAAGAAGGGGGCCAGTGGCATTAGAAGACTACATGTTGGGCTAACTGCAAATCGGTTACAAATTATGTTGGCACTGTCTTATAAATAATCCTAGAGCTGTACTGTAGGGGCATGAATGTTTTCAGATTTGGCAACAACCGTTCTCCTTCTCTCATCTGTGTACTAGCGTACCAGAATTTCTCTTTCTTTCTCAAACCATCTGTTTTCTGTCAATTCCCCTGTACTGCACTATTGTACTGCTGCTGACCAATATATAGAATCGCACTTTCCCTTGATTATTCTGTGTTCATTTTCGACACTATTACATTTGGTGCTTTCATTATCGTTCTCTCTCCCATGGCTGACAATACTCATCTTGCCAAGCTCGATTCGACAGTCTCCAAACTCCAAGGTGACTTTGCCGCCCACTCCGCAGCCATGACCTTCCTTCAATCCACCGTTTCTCTCAGCAAACTACCATGCTTGAGATGAAAGACCAGATGGGTGATATTAGTAAACAGTTCATTCAACTGGGTCAACTGGGTCAACTGTTGAAGCAAAAAACTCCGATGACAAACTCCTCCTCTTATTCTGACGCACGTCGTTCCCATTCTGATGGTTTTGTCTCCGACACTGATTTTCCCTTCCAACCCAAGGCTGCTCGCGTTGAACTCGCTAAGTTTGATGGCTCCGAATACGGAGGAATTTTTTGCCTTTTACAAAACTGAGGACACTGTGCGAATCACTATAGAGGCCTTTCATTTTGAAGGAAAGGCACGACATTGGTATCAATGGATGAAATGCAACCGACAACTATCGTGTTGGACCCATTTTACCAAGGCTTTAATTGACCGATTCAAACTGACTAACCTTGAAGAACCTCAAGGTTTGCTCGCTAAATTGCAACAAACAACCACAGTGGAGGATTATCAGTCCAGATTTGAAACCCTTTCCAATCAAACCACCGACCTTCCTTCATCCTTTTTCTTCGATTGCTTCATTTCTGGGCTTCGTGCTGACATTAAACATGAGGTGCTTTCCTTTCGTCCTGCTTCCTTGCATCATGCTATTAGCCTTGCTCGTCTCCAAGAGGCCAAACTTGCTGAGCATCGGCGCCTATTTCTCCGGAGCTTACCCTCTTGGGGTCGTAAACCAACTGGTCCTGGTCTCCTACCCACACCACCACTGCCTCCACTCAAGCCTGCACCGGAGCCCATTAAGCCAACAATGACCCAACCACGACGTTTGACACAGGCAGAGGCCTAACGCCGACGAGAACAGGGTTTGTGTTTTTACTGTGACGAGAAATATGTGCGTGGCCACAGGTGCAACTGACCACAACTCTTTCTCCTTGATGATGCTTACTCCAGTGATGAGGAAGAAACACCCCTCCCCTGTGTGACACTCCACCACCGGCATCTGAAACTCCACCCACTACCCCTTCCCCGTCCCAAACCATGATTTCTTATAACGCGAGTTAGGCTGCCTCTCCCCTCTTACTTTACGTTTCTTGGGGGTGCTCCAAGGTCAATCAGTGCAGGTGCCTCTCGATGGCGATAGCACCCATAACTTCATTCAAAGTCGGGTCGCTCGGTACTTGGGTTTGGAAATTGACCCCTCTGTCTCCTTTCCGGTGCTTGTGGGCAATGGTGACAATATACGCAGTAAAAGGAAGGCTCACAATGTCCACCTCCAAATTCAGGGAACCACTATCATGACTGATTTTTATGTGTTGCCATTACATGGTGCGGATGTTGTCCTGGGAGTGGCTTGGTTGGCAACCCTCAAGTTGGTACTCATTAATTATGCCGAATCGACTTTTCAGTTTGTGCAGGGCTCTACCACCATTTCCTGGAAGGGAATCACTCATCCCAGCCCGCAACCCATTCAATTGCATTCCTTACGCAGAAGCCACGAAGTTGGCGCAGTGGCTCCCTTTTTTGGTCTCCAGATTCAATTTCAGTCCACCTCATCTTCTTCACCGATCTCAGCTGACATTTAGTCCTTGATTCAGCAGTTTCGATCTGTCTTCACCAAACCCTCTGGCTTACCACCTGTTCGTGACACCGATCATGCCATTCATTTACCCCCGAACGTTGTTGCTATCAATGTCAAACCATACCGATATCCTTCTTTTCAAAAATAGGAGATCGAGTGGCAGGTCACTGAAATGTTACGGGAGGGAATTATTCGACCAAGTACCAGCCCCTTTTCCTCCCCGGTGTTGCTTGTAAAGAAGAAAGAAGGGACTTAGCGGTTTTGCGTTGATTATCGGCCCTCAATGCCATCACGATCAGATATCGTTTTCCCATTCCCACCGCCAATGAACTCTTCGAGGAGTTATTTTGGGCCAAGCTATTTTCTAAGTTGGACCTCCTCGCCAGTTTCCACCAAATTCTGGTTCGGTCCGAGGACATTGCCAAAATGGCGTTTCGCACCCACGAAGGGCATTACGAATTCCTCGCTATGCCATTCGGACTCACAAACGCCCCGTCCAAGTTCCAAGCAACAGTGAATGGTATCTTTAAACCTTATCTTCTTCAATTCGTACTCATCTTTTTTGACGATATTCTGGTTTATAGTAAAACGCAAGCTGACCATTTGCACCACCTCCAACTGGTTTTTGAAACATTACGGGACAATCATCTAATTGCTAAGGAGAGTAAATGCATTTTTGGGCAACCTCAGATGGAGTACTTGGGCCATTTGGTGACCACAGAAGGCCTCAAGGTTGATTCGTCTAAGATCTCGACCATCCGTGATTGGCCTACTCCAGTTCATGTTAAGGACGTACGCGGGTTCCTGGGCCTTGCTGGCTACTACCGACGCTTCATTCGCCATTTCGCCAAAATTGCAGCTCCTCTCTCTGATTTATTAAAGAAGGACAACTTTGCTTGGTCCCGTGCAGCACACTCGGCCTTTGACCAGTTGAAGGAAGCATTAAGTAGTGCCCCCCTTTTAGCCCTCTCAGACTTTTCTGCCCCGTTTATGATTGAAACAGATGCTTCGGGTACAGGAATTGGGGCTGTATTGGTTCAGCGGGGCTGCCCGATTGCTTTTTACAGCAAAAACTTGTCTCCATGAATGCAGGGAGCACCCGCTTATCATCGGGAGATGTTTGCAATCACTCAGGCTGTGGGCAAATGGCGACAGTACTTATTGGGCTGACGATTTTCGATCATCACGGATCAAAGGGCACTTAAAAATCTCACTGCCTAGAATATTCAGACACCGGAACAACAGCACTGGTTGTACAAGCTTGTCGGGTATGATTTTGAAATTCTGTACCGTCCAAGAAAATTAAATTCTATGGCTGATGCTTTGTCTCGGGTTCCAACGGGTTGTTTTCTTGCCTTATCCGTTCAAAAGTTCAGTTGGCTAGATGAATTTTGAACTCTCAATACTTCCAATTCTGAACTAATCGGACTACATGCCAAGGTGGCTGCTAACGATCCTCAATACAGTGACTATTTTGTTCATGAAGGCTTGCTTTTTTTTCGACATCGCTTGGTGGTCCCAAATTTACCAACCTTACGCCGTTCAATTCTCATTGATTTTCGTTGTTCCGTGGTGAGTAGTCATGCAGGAATCACTCGAACCCTTCATCGAGTGGCTGCCAATTTTTACTGGACTTCTTTACGCAGGGACGTGCAACAGTTTGTGCGTGAATGTATAGTTTGTCAGACCATGAAATCGTCCCAATTGTTACCAGCGGGTCTCCTACAGCCCATACCCTTGCCAGCTCAGGTCTTTGAAGAAATTAACATGGATTTTATCACGAGATTGCCGCCTTCTTTTGGTAAGACGGTCATATTCGTTGTGGTTGATCGTTTATCAAAATTCGCCCATTTCTTTGCTTTGCCTGGCAATTTTACTAGTGTTAAGTTGGCTGATGTGTTTTTGAATGGGATAGTGAAGTTGCATGGCATCCCCACTAAGATTATTAGCGATCGTGATCCTTTATTCTTGAGTGTCTTTTGGGATGAATTGACCAAGTTGCAGGGAACATCCCGGGCTTTAAGTTCAGTCTACCATCCCGAAACGGACGGGCAAACGGAGGCCGTAAACAAGGTTCTCAATATGTATTTGAGGTGCTTCGTAGCAAAGACTCCTCATACTTAGGTCAAGCTACTACCATGGGCTGAGTATTGGTATAATACTACCCATCATAGTTCAGCTGGGATGACACCTTTCCGAGCCTTATACGGTTGCGACCCACCCACTTTGATCCGTTATGTTCCAGGCACGACCAAGTTATCAGCCTTGGACCATGACTTATCCCAACGGGATCTGATTCTTCGACAGCTTAAGGCTAATTTGCTCAAGGCTCAGACAAGAATGAAGAACCAAGCTAACAAAAATTGGAGGGACATCTCATATGAAGTTTGGGACTGGTTATTTGTGAAGCTTCAGCCTTATCGTCAAATGTCACTCCGTCTTCATAAAAATCAGAAACTTAGTCAGAGGTACTTTGCCCCTTTCAGAGTTTTGAAGCGAGTGGGGACGGTTGCATATAAGTTGGATCTGCCTGCCTCATCTCGCATTCACCCTGTATTCCACGTTTCGGTGCTGAAGAAATGCGTAGGGACTCCAGCAAACCAAAACATTCCGCTGCCAATCATTGCACCTGCCTTAACCTCCACATGCACTCCATCTCACATCCTGGTTATATGCGAGGTTTTGAAAGATGGTGTCCTGGAACCTCAGATACTTGTGCATTGGGAAGGACTGGGAACTGCAGAAGCCACTTGGATGCCCACTGCTGATTTTCGGGCTACTTATTCATCATGGAACCTTGAGGACAAGGTTCGTTTTGCAAATGGGAGCAATGTCACGATCCAAGAACCATCCGACGTAGCAAATGCACGTGAGTCAGCAATTGTTTCGAATTCTACTGGAAGGTCGTTGCGTGAAAAAAGGAGGCTAGTGGCACTAGAAGACTACATGTTGGGCTAGCTGCAAATCGGTTACAAATTCTGTTGGCACTGTCTTATAAATAATCATAGAGCTGTACTGTAGGGGCATGAATGTTTTCAGATTTGGCAACAACCATTCTCCTTCTCTTATCTGTGTACTAGCGTACCAGAATTTCTCTTTCTTTCTCAAACCCTCTGATTTCTGTCAATTCCCATGTACTGCACTATTGTACTGCTGCTGACCAATATATAGAATTGCACTTTCCCTTGATTATTCTGTGTTCATTTTTGACACTATTACAGCTATCATTTCGACTGAGGCATCGTAAACACTAGGTTATTTAGAGTATGGCTCGAATCCGTAGTCAATTCTATTTTCGACAGGAGTCCATTATTTTCGTATCCGTATAAAATAAGTTCATATTTAGGTATTCAATTCTTAAACTTAAGTTATATAATATAAATTTAATTAACTTTAAATTTAATTTTGGGTCCATACCACTCCTTCAAATCTAACGATTATTCAAAATGTATTTGGTAATGGCATAGGCAATAGATCACACAATTAAAATACAAACAAACCAACAATTTATAAGCACTGCCTCTTCGCTAGCCCATGAATCCAACCATTGTTCCTAATACAAGCATCGAACCAAGCACCAAAACGTTCATGCTACTCCAAACTCCAGCAGCTCCATTGGCACCTGTAGGTTTTGAGACTGTGCTGGTGGAACGTGTTGGTGGTGAACCGCTGGCCGGAGTAGTCGACGAAACTGCTGGAGTAGTACTAGTAGGGGTGGTGGTGGAGGTCGGAGTAGTCGAAGAACCAGTCGGAGAAGAAGGGGTAGTGGTGTCGGCCGGAGTACTTGGGGCGGTGGTCGGAGCGATGGTTGCTGACTCTACGTTGATGGATAGCTTCATGCCTCCACTGCAGTGACCGAGGGCTGGACAAATGAAGTACATCGGACCAGCCTTGGACAAGGTTATTGTCGTGGCTCCGTCCTTGTACGTCTGGATTGCGTTGCTCGAACTGCAACCGTCGTAGTCGCTCTTTGATACTTCCGCCACCTGGTGGGAGCTGCTGTCGTAGTTAAACACTGCAAGATTCAAAACCAAACCATTAATCAAAGTCTTTTCGAGATTTTAAGAGTTACCCTTACGAGTCACATCCCATGAAACTCCGTTTCCTGAACCTTGTAAGCCTTTTGATGCTCATTCATTAGTCGTTACCAAATGGAATATAGCTTACCAAGAGTATCGCCAATATTGAACTTTTCACCAGAAGCCCAAGTGGAATAATCACCGAACTGGGTCCAACCAGTATTTCCACCCACCGTGTGCTCCGCTGCGTAAACCGCCGCCGGAGTGGCCAGCGCAAGAATTATAAGGGCAGTTGCAATAGCCATTTGGACAAGTCTTTACTAATGGTATAGGACAGGAAGTCGACAGAATTTTGAAACTGTAAGTAAGTGTCACGAATGGGCTGTCACAGGTTGTGTCTTATATAGACAGCTCGTGTTCGTGAGAACTGAGAAATTTATAATTGAAAGAGAGAAGTAGCAGGTAGCCAAAGGCCATTATTTGTTTTATGTTAGTACCTAATGATTTGAAGTAATGTAGCTGTTACTTGGTGGTTCTTCTCCCTTTACCTAATCATTGTGGAAATTAGATATTCTCTGCTGAGTTATCTAGATCGGAAACAACCTCTTTAATCATTTCGGGTAAAATTATGTATTATTATATATACTTAGACTTTGCATATTAACAAAATTTTTCACTTAACTGTTGTTAAGGTTATGACTAGTTAAGCTAAGCCTCTGTTTGGTTGGACTTATACCAATAGGGCTTTTGTTAGTAGAGTTTTTTTTGTACATCTTTTTTAAGAAGAATTTTTCTAAGAAGTCAGCTGACTGTTTAGCTGTTATTTAGAAAAGAACTTTTTTGAAAGAATTTCATATAGTAAATTGTTTGACAATATAAAAATAAAAAGTACTTTTAATTTTAACTATATTTTATTTTGTAATAAAAATTATTTATGTATATAAATATTATTTAAAGTATATTAAACAATATGCAAAACACATTATATTAATTATTATATAATTTTAAACCATATGAAACATAAATGAAAATATATCTAACCAAATCTTTTACATAGATTATAACATAAGTAAACTAATATCAAAAATAAATATTAAAACATATAAAAAAGCCAAAGAATATTATATAAATATCAAAATAAATATCCAAATTGAGTAAATAGTTAAATACATAATAAACGGAAAGATGAGTTTGCGAGTATTGTAAAAATTATGTGAAAAACATAAGGATGAAAGGGACTAAAAATAGACTCATTAATTAATATGAAAAATCTATAAAAAAAATATTTTTTTGAGAAGCTTCAAATTTGAGCTTCATAAAAAGATATAATTTGCTTGCCAAAAATGTCATATCTATTAAAAATTGTTTTTTTATTTTATAGCTAAACATCTGTTTTCTTTAAAAAGACTTTTGTGGTTGAGAAAAGTGCTTATTGACCTCCTAAAAATCTATCCAAATAGGCACGAAATCTAACATGATTCGTTACAATCTCTAAACTCAAATTTGATAAGATATAATATTATTAAAAATATAATTGTCTAAATGTTAAATTGAGTTGACTTTATTTTATAATTTATAGATCTAATTTTACTCCGAGTTATTCTTTAAATTGAATCGAATTGAGTTAAAACAGTCGGATTAGATTAAATTTTGGGCAACTAATTAAAGATTATGATGGACCAACAAAAATTATAAACTCAAATTAATATTGTTCTACCTCGAAAAAAACAAATTAGCCTCTCGTTATAAATTGCCTCTCATTTGTGATCTTTTAACTCATATAATAGTGAAAAGTCATACTACTCGAGATCTAATACTTGGCCGTTACAAACTCCACCTAATTATACATTCATAAGAAGCATCGTACCCACTTTCACATGCACTGCATCATTTAAAACCGTGTTGGTTATATTGACAACAGTGATTGTCACCTATTTGATTGACTTTGAACACATGACCAGTTAGGCCGGGTTGTTGGGTACTGAAATTTATACTAAGAAAAGTATGCATGTGTTAGTTGCTCCGCTAAGATTCCAAATCAAAGCATTGCATGAAAAGAGGGCAATTATGTAAGTGGATTGAATACTAATATCCTTATTTTTTATAAAATAAATTATTTTTATGATTTTAATATATTAATAAAGAATAACATTGTTTTTTTTAAATAATAAAGAATAACATTACATTGAGCTGAATTCAATTTGATCTTATTTTTGTTCGAACCAGTTTAATATAATGTTTTAAAAATCATATTGAAAAGATAAAAAGTTTATAGGTTTATCCAACATTAGACCGTGATAAAATCGACATACAATAAAAAATTGAATAAAATTTAAGAACTTAAAATAGAATTAAAGAAAAAGACTATCTTTACCTAATGAAGAGATTGAAGTTTGATCGAATAAAGAAAATATCAAATAAAAACTAATTATTTTATTATGATTTATAAAAAGTAGTTAGTTTGTAAAAATCGACCTACTAATTAATAAATCAATCAATTTTTAATAAGGCTAATGATGGGTGTCGAATCCACCAAAAATAAATCCCAAACACCAAATAAATATAAATTGTGTACAGTGGTAAATGGGGTC
>JAOQMR010000009.1:22584761-22599880 GCA_027563865.1 Erythroxylum pelleterianum | reverse complement strand
TCCTTGGGAAACAGAAAACTGAAGTCACTTTGCACATTCAGAGACTGAAAGTTGTTCCATTGATTTACTGTTCATTCCGATACAAAAGGGGTTTTTTTTTCATTTACATTCTACACATTTTCTGCTATACGTTTACTGAGTTGTGATGAGATGAGCAACATTTTGTTACATCAACTAATCTGATCAGAATCAAGGGCTAAAAGTTCCAGCAGTCTTCATTTGTTGGCAGCCTACACAGACAGTACACCAGGTGTTTGACAGAAGGTCACTTCCAAATCTGATCTTCGACAGGTTCTAGGCTGAAGGTGCCATCTTCATTCCTTCAAGGAGGCATCTCCAAGAGTGGTATCAGAGCAATGCAGACCAAATTCTGATGAGTGGAGTTCAGTACAAGAAGAAGAAAATGAGAAGAAAGAAGTAGCTATATGATGAGTTCGGATTATGCAGAAATGAAGATAACAGAAAAGAAGAAATGAAAGACCAAAGAAAAAAAGAAATGCAGAAAAAGAAAGTGCAGAGTCAAACAGAAGTTCCAAGAAGTTTGATTAGCATAATCAAGAGTTGTTAGAGTTAAGCAAAAAGGCAGCTGGTCCAAGAATAAGACATTTCACTTTCAGGGCCAGAAAAATCAAATTTGGATGTCAGGATTTTGTTGCTGAAGAATCAAGAGGCTGCTGGAAATTTATTTAATGTTCATGCTGTACAAGTTTCAGCTTTTTGCCTATGTTAGTGTTAGCAATGCAAAAGACAAAATGAAATGCTTCTGTGTTTAGACAAATTAGGAAATGTCAGTTTAGTCAACTTTACTCATCAGTTCATGTGTTTATCCTTTAGCAAAAAACCAGTTTGTATCAGAACATGAAGGAGCTGCATAAAAGGCCCCTTGCTGTTCATTTTCAAAGTAGAGTGAAGGTAAGAAAAACCAGAAAACTCTCATCTTCTTCATTTTCGTATGTATGAAAAAATAGAAATCCATCAATACAAGAATTCCAGTAGAAGTTTCATTTTCTTTTGTTATGTTTTCTTATTTCCAGTAGCAAGTTTCAGAAGTTGAGTTTTTAGAGTTTGAAAGAAGTTTTGAGTTTGTTCTGTTTTTTTTTTGAAAAATCTGATACTACTTTGAATATATATTGAGAGTGAACATCGAATTTTTTCAACATTCAGCAGTGTTTAATTTCAGTCCATGTTGTTTAGCTAGTTTTGTCTACTCTGTTTTGGTTTTCCAGCAACAAGTTTAGAAGTGGAGCATTAGTTTTGAAAAAGCTTTGTGTTTGTTCTGTTTTGGTTTGTCGATTTTGTTGAAGTTACCAGAAGAAAATCAGTCCAGAGAAGAGTGAGTAGCTACCCTACATGCATACACAAAACCAGAACATACAAAACCAGAGAGAGAGGTTTTTCCGAACCCAAAAACACCAACATACCATTTTCATACATAAACCCTAACCATACATACACAGTTTTTCGTAGGGGAAATACAAATCTTCACAACACAGCAGCTCGCAAAGACAAGAAAAGAAAAGAAATCGAAGAAATCAGTAGCAGTGAACTTACCTTAGGGTTCGATTGGCTGAGCAGTAGAGAAACCATCTTCTAGCACTCAAGTCCGAAACCTTTCCCAGCCAGCAGAGAGGAGAAAGCAGAAACTCAGTCAGCAAAGAGGAGAAAGAAGAAACCCAGCCATCAGAGAGGAGAAAGCAAGAACCTTACCTCAGATCTCCTCCCATCGTGTCTCCCTCTCACCTTCAGATTGCTAGCTTCGAAATTCCAGCAGACCAGCTCATTAAGTCAAGGAGTAGATTAAAGGGTTAATCACTGTTTAGTTCAAGTTGGACTGGACCGGTTATTTTAATTAGAAGCCCACAGCCCACAGTCATCACTATATGTATACACTCTTGGATTCACATACGGTAGTTAGGGCTTGGATAGATGCATTACGAGGGCGGTAGTTAATCCTCAGGTCATATTATATGTTTTATAACGATGAATCTGATACTTAATAATGATTTGGATTCTAAGCCGTATGATTTGGAGTTTTCTTTTGGATCAATTTGATTAAGATTTATTATACTCTGTAATTTCTGTTACTGCCTATCGTGGACAAACTAATTTTTTTAACGTAGATATATACATGGGATTATTGATTTGGTTTTCTCTCGTGGCTGTCAAATATTGTCAAATTGAGAATTTAATTTAGTCCGAGTTTTAGGAATTGAGTGGGGACAATACAGTTTGAGTTTGGCGGATTACTATTTCTCTAACTTTAATTCTTCACAGATGCAATAGAAACCACCATGAACGTTCTCGATTCTGGACCAGCAAGTAAATGAGTCTTGAAAATGCTTCTTTGCCATACTACTATCACATGTGCTTGTCTGTATCACGTCCGGGGACTGAGATTTCATTTCTGTTTGACTTGTTTTCTTGTGCTTGGAATTGGTAACCTTGAAATTTTTTTACTGTAATAGAAAGGCTTAGATTGGTGACCTAAGAAAAAAATCGACAATTGGACCAAAAAAATTGTTTTACCCACGGGCTTATGTTTTCAAATTTCATTCAATTGGTGTGTCTTTGGTTTAGCTGTACTTCAAGTTTCCGCAACTTTATATACATTTAGATTGACTTTGTCTTTTCTTTCTATGAGATTGCTTTATAATCATAGCATGCCGTGATGTTAATTGATTCCTTGTCTTGAGGTAACTTATCAACATACCATTTTAATGTCTGTCATATGCATAAACTTATAAAGTAACCTAAGTCCATATTTTTCTCATTGAGCTGGTCATTGTTTTGTTTTTTCTTAAGTAACTTTGCATATTAGAAGTGCCTTCTGGTTGCAGGTCCTTACGCATCTTTCTTAATAGTTAGCTGCATTGAAATGAACAAAGATGATCTGAACTGGCAATCCTATAGACTATTGGAGTTGTAATCACAATTATAAATGTTGTACTATATATGGAACTGTCCCCTGGATCCATTAATCCTGTTCAGGTTTAAAACTTGATCATCATGTGGGTTTTTGCTCAAATTCCCTGAACTTTTGTTGGAACAAATCAAATAGTTATTGATGCTTGTGCTTTGAATATGTTCATGATTTTTGGTGGATAGAAAGCAATCAGTTTGGTCTCTAGACACACCACTGAAAAGATGACCCAGCAAATTTATTGCTGGGGTTCTGGGACTATTTATAGCACGGAATTACTCTAGGGATATTGGATGACAAAATAGTTATAAAAATCTAATATCAATATACGTTCATTTCTTAATTTCTGTGGTATTGCATTAAGCTGATTGTATTACATTGACTTCTGCTAGTTGTTCCGCACTTCTATTGACAAACAAACGTCTTTAACGCCAGATAACTCCAGGGGTTGATTTTCCAATTAACTATTTGTGATTGCCAGTGAACTTTGTTTTTGTTTTCCGACAGTGGTTCCCAATCATGTTGTATTTCTTACATACTGTTGAGCAAGAAGGAAAGTGAATTAAACTTTTTTTTTTTTTGGTTTCTTTAACATCTTTTCCTGAGCAAACAGTTTGGAATCTGCAGTATCTTTCTATCAAAGTGGCCTTTGATTCAGTTATTAAGTTCTGTTTTAATTTCTTTGCGGCGGGATACTGGGGGCTCGAGCAGCTACTAACACAAGGTAACCACAGTAGGTTAGATCATATTATTCAGATCTGTGTTGATAGTTTCACATGTATTGACTGTTGTCATAACAAATGACAGACGGAATGTTTCAGTAATGAGAAACAATGCTGGCGTAGTCAGATACAGATTGACGAATATTCCGACTGTGGCACCAAACCCTCTGGCCCAGTTAAATTAATCAGGTCCCTGTAAAGCCCATTAGGCAAACTTAGTCACATGTTCAAGCCCACTAAACATTATTTAGGCCTAATTAATGGGCTTTTGATTTGACCCTTTAAAGCCTACATTTTAAAACTTAAGGCATTAAAGCCCGTTAAACATTAATTTAGCCCAACATTAAGCCAGTATAGTACATATGCCCAGTTAAGTCCGCAATGAATCCCAATAAGCAACATTCAGGCCCAAACTAAGCCAATTAATCATTAACTTAGATCGTTGAACATTATCTATTTTCTTATGGCCCTTAATATAATATTAAGGCCCACAATAAGGCCCATTAAGCAAAACGTTAACTTAGGCCCAAGATTAAGTTATTAATCGTTAACCATCATTTATCCAAATTTGTGGCAAATTATTGCGATAGGCCCGTTAAATTGGGCCTAATTAAAGCCTACTAAACATTACTTATGTCTAAAAGGCCCGTTTTTGGAACCCATTAAACGCTAATTATGTGTAAAGCTCATTAAGCAAAACCTAGGCCCATGTTAAGGCTCATCAAATACCATAATTGGGCCCAAATCAAACCCTTAACTTATGTCGTTAAAATGGGCTCGACTTGGGGTACATTAACATTTAATAGGTCCTCATTATAGTCGAGTAAAACTTAGGCCCATTCAACATTACAGGCCCATGTTAAATGCAATTAAATTTTATAGACTAACTCCAGTGAAAACCAGTTAAAATCATTTTTGTCCTAAGCTAACACATTTAATTAATTTCGGCCCAAGCTACCACTTTAAATTGTTTTCAGCCCAATTATAAAGCCCATATATTATTAGTTCAAATGCCCAAGAGCCCATTAAGCTCCTACGTCAAAGCTGAAGAACCGAAACTTTGCTCCACCGGATTTCTAATCAAAATAAGACTAATCAACCCATCAACATCAAGCATTTCATGCATTCGATAATGAAACCGGGCAAAGACATCTGAAGGGAAGTGCTTAAATAGTTTAATAAGCGGAAATTATCAGATCATTATATATCACTATAGCATGGCGTGGCAATCATTGGGAGAGGGAGACCACATTGGAACAAACGGAACACCTAAATATACATAATTGGAGAGACATAAAATTTAAGAACCGACCGAATTATTGAAGTCATTTGACTCTTACCAAAAATATAAGGGCAGTAGTAGTAAAGATAGTAAGAGGGGTTCCGTGAATCTCACTTCACTTGCCACCCAAGGTTGGGAACTGACCAGGATCTTCAATGGAAGGGGCTACTGCTGTCACATTGCTCGTTAAATCTCCTCCTCGCCCTTCTCCTCTTCCACTACTACGCAGCCGAGGAGGACTACGGCCTCCTCGGCTCCTGCCACGACCACCAGGGTTAAAGTATCTTTCTCCTTCCACTGGCCTTAAGAAGTCATTAATGCTTACCGACTGTAACACATGAGGAGGAAATCAGAATAAAGGCTTAAGACAACAACTGAGCTAGCTATTCATATATGGCGAAGTTTCTTATGATCGATTATAAAGAGTTATAACTGTACACCTTCTTAGCCTTCTCATCCTTCTCAGATGCTTCTTTGCGCTTATCCTTGTCAGAACCCTTTGATCATCAAAGAACAATTAGAAAAAGGAAAGACAAAAATCATTTTCTCTTAACATATTTAACGGTCAAAATCAAAAGATAATATTGATCTTTACAAGTTTAATGAAAACGTCATCATTGCCCTTCTTGCTTGAAAGCTGCTGCATGGACTCAAATTCTTTAGCATCGACCTTTCTTTCTTCAGTCTTAAGTGGCTGCAAGACCTTCCTCTTCTCTTCGAGTAGCTTTTCATACTCTTCAAGAGTCATCTCCTAAAGAAAAAACCAGATATTATTAGGCTACAGGTATTTCAAATAACTATGAGAGGAACAGATTGTATTTACTTATAAAACATCTATCTTTGTAAGTAAAGAATAAAAGAGTGCGTGTATCTTCAACATGAGAAGACATTCACCTTGTCTTCAGGCTCCTTCTCTTTAGTTTCATTGCCAAGGTTCTCCTTACTTCCATCAGCTGCTTCCTCCTCCCCCTCAGCCTTCTCACCTTCCAAAACCTTCTCAGGCTCATTGGCAACTTCTTCAGTCACCCTAATCCGCAATAGTTCCAACGCCATATTAAAAGATGAATTTTTCCAGCAAGCAAAGAACACCAAAACCCAATTGTAAAAAAAATAATGAGGATAATTAAAAAAAAAAGGAAGCTTGTGCTTACTGAGCTAGTTCATCAGTTTGGGTTCCCCAATTGCCCCGACCAGCTCCCTCACGCTTGAAATCATTTCTACAATCAGAAGTATTTAAGATTTAATGTATGATCAAAAGGGAAAATTTTCCACAGATACTTATGATTATATGAAACTTCTCTGCAATTAAGGCAAAATATATTGACTGTGAGAAAACATCAGACCCGTGTACAGTCCCATTTCGGCGGTCAAAGACACGGCGAGGGCGCTCCCCATCGCCAACTTCTCCATTATTAAAGCCTCCACGGCGAACACCCCGAGGCGCACCATAGCTACGCCTCTCAAAGGGCCTCCTATCTCCATCTTCAGCAGCACCTTGACCTGCAGATGCACGAGCACTGCTGAGAGCATTCTCACTGTTAAAATCACGACCGTAGCCACCACGACCACGGCCATAACCACGTCCACTGCCACGGCCCGTATCATTCTTGGCGTCCCTTACTACATCAGTGAGAGGACATGAAAATTAGCCAGCACCATAGAGATGCTCAAGACTAGAAGAGAAAAGTAAAATGAAATATGACAATGAGCAAAGTAACCAGGTAATGTAAGAATTAACTTCATACGAGACTCTTATCACAAAGTTTCGCTTCTTTTCCATACATTTCTATTCCACTTGACAAGCTTGTCTCCAGCAACATCAAGAGGAGTTAAGAATTCTTTCTGTTAATGCGAGTTTGAAAACATCACCAGTAATTAAACAAAACATCGTTAAGACCACTTGATGCGGCAAAACATCGATAGAATATGTTCTTGGGAAAAATCCAGAGCAGGCTTCTTTCAAGTATGTAGCTGTAAGCCACTCCAAAAATGATTTCTCAAAGCACCGAAAGTATTCTCTCTAATCAATAATTTAATAAAACCCTAACTCAAAGCTGTTCTTGAGTGGTCTAGAGCTCAGAACTAGGTTTTCTAAGAGGAAACTACATCATTCTTTTTGGATTTTAGGTCCTGGATACGATAAAATCAAGCAAAAAACCGACTAATTGAGAAATGATTCCAACCACCGGCACGCAATTCCTTTCGGTGGAGTGTGGGCGTACATTAAACCAAGCTAATACGGACAAACAGATAAATATAAACCTACTCCTTAAAATAACGTCAAAAAAATGGAATAGAAACGCATCAACATCCAATCAACACACAATGCAAAGAACAGAAAAAGAATGAAAAATGAAATCAGGTAACTAACCGGCCTGAGCAGGAGGGAGCGGCTTAGACGGAAGCTTAGCCTGGGGCTTGGAAGCCGGAGGTTGAGACTGAGCCGCCGACTTCGACTGAGGCTGTGAAGAAGCTTTCTTAGGCACGGCGACAGCGTTGGCGACCTTCTGCTGATGAGCCGCGATCAAGAGCGACGGGTCCTCAGCGTCTTCATCGCCTAACAAGTCGAAAGGGTTCGCGGTCGCCATCTCTCCTAATCAAACCTCCAAAGCCCCTCCCGAGCGAAAACTTTATCCTAAAAACACCTCCATCGTCTACAGTTCAGATCTGAAAATAGGTAGAGAATTCGATAAGGTTCCAGGGAGTAGAGAGAGAGAGACCCTAGCCGCAAGATACTAATCAGAGAGATAGAGAGAGAGTGAACTGAAACCTAATCAGGAAATGGTTTCCAATTTATTGTCGTCTTTACTGTTCATTCTTGTGTTGGCGACACACACACTCGTAATAAAATAACTAATAGTACTGATAATTCTAAGCGTGCTCCTCGGGGTTATCTTTCGCTATTTGGGGCTGACTTTTGCTAGATCTACGAATATGCCATTGTATTTAAAACATAATTTTGAATTTCGAAATTTTATTTTTCCGACTTACTTTTCTTATACCCTTCTAAACGGCGTCGCAAAAGTATCGATTTAGTACGTTTCCGAAGACATATACTGTCTATATATTTTTAAAATATTTTGAAAATATCTTTCTAATTTTTTTTATTTTTAAATAATCTCCGTTTAAATTTTTATTAAAAATAGCAAACAAAATATAGGTAATATCAACGTCAAATATAAACTAATCAAATATTATTTTTATTATAATTTAACTTAATTCTTAAATTTGAACAAATTTAATTAAATTACTTCAAATTATAATTTATTATAATTATTTTAATTATTAATTTAAATTAAACTTAATTAATTCATGTTAAATTTAAAAGATCAATTAAGTTATTATTATTTTTAACTTAAATAAGAGATAACATATTTAAAAATTTAGTAACTAATTTTTTTAATTTTGTGTAAATAAAAAATTAATTTTGATAATATAGCATTTCCGTTAAATACCATGTGAATATTCATTTACTAATACATTAGTAAAAATTAATGTTTTAATTTAAAATTTCAAAAAGATAATTATTTAATTAAAAAGGTTTTACAGTTTGTATAGTAAATTAAAAACAAATTTTAAAAAGTGGAAAACTTTAAAACTAAAGATTCTTTAAAACAAACTTAAATTCGAGTTTATTATAACTTAATTAGGGAAGTTTGGAGATGACAATAAGTTAAACTTAATCTGAACAATCATGCTCAAAACAACGAGCCCAATTTTAGATAGACAAAATTAAGTTACGAGCCCGTGTTCAATTCAACTCTACTCATAACTGTTTTTGAAATTGAAAATACAAAAAGCCTCGATCAATCAAAGGTCCAATGAATCCAAGACTGGTCCATTAACTTCTAACAAGCTGGGCTAGGTCGGACCGGACCCATCTCTAGAGAAGTCTTAAATATTTGGTTTATTGCTTTCATCAGTCAGGAAACTGGTTAGTCATATCCATCTATAAGACCCTGTTTGATTGAGGGGTTAGTAATAAAATGGGATAAAGCTTAAGCCACTTCCATTATTTGATTAGGGGTTTCATAATTGAATAGAATAGAATAAAATGGAAGCGGATAATTTCATATTACGTTTCATTTTATCATAAACAGTTAAAATAATAAACCTCCGATTCGGAAGGTTTAGAATGAAATGTAAACTAATAAATACAAACTACCTAATATACCCTCAATAATTCTTCTCGATACCAAATATGATCAATTCATAATATTAATATATTAAATAGAATATAATAATATTAATTATAATAAATTTTAATTATAATAAATTAATTATAATTAATAATATTTTATATTATCAATAATAAACTATATATTTAATAATAATATAAAATTTTTATATTTAAAAATAATTTATTTATTTTTATTTATATAGGAATAAATACAAACAATTAAAGAATAATTTTTAAATATTTTTTATTAATAAAAACATATTAAAAATTATTATTATTTGTATATATTCCTATATAAATAAAAAATAAATAAATTATTTTTAAATATAAATCACATAGAATATAATATAATAAATTTTAATATAATAATATTTATTAAATAAATAATGATATTTTTATATAATTAATAATAAATTGTATATAATTAATAAAAATAAATACGATTTTTATTAATGAAAAATAAAAATATATTTAAAAATTATTCTTTAATTGTTTATATATATTTTTATATAAATAAAAATATAAATAAATTATTTTATATATAATTCATATAGAATAAAATAAAACAAAATAATAATTTTTATATAATTAATAATAAATATTATATGATTAATAATAAAATAAAAACTTAATACAATTTTTATTAATGAAAATAAAAAATTTATTGTTGTATATATTTTTATATAAATAAAAATATAAATAAATTATTTTTAAGTATAAATCACATAAAATAAAATAAAATATATTAAATAATTACTAATAATATTTTTATATAATTAATAAAAAATTGTATATAATTAATAAATTATTTTAATATATAAAATATAATAATCATCTGCGATATATTGCATTTCATTTTATTCATTTTCTAAATAACATTATACTACGTTATTCCCCTCGAAAAAAAAAATACTACGTTATATTACGAATCATTCGTCACGCTACGTTTCATTTCATTAATTAATATCTACTAAGCGAAATTTTGGTCCAGAATGGCTCGAGAAGGAGAAGAAGAAGAAGAAGTGAAAATGGAAGCAGAAGCTGTGAAAGCTGTGTACGAAGACGATTGCGTGATTCTTGATTCATTCCCTCCTCATCTTACTGTCCATATCAGGCCTCGAACCGCCGATATCTCTTCGCAGCAGGTAGTGATCTTTGTGGTTTGTAACGGGATGGTTTGTTTTTCATAGGGGATGATGATTGTTTGTAAGAGTAGTATTGGTCTGATCTCTTGAGATATGAGGTTGCTGTTTCTTGTGATTGAAAGTGTTTGAGACCTCTCTTATCTGTCCAATAGCTTAAAGTTTTTGTGCTCTGGGGTGAAATTTGGTCAATTTCCAACAATTGATCGAATGGAGAGGACAGCTTGTATGTGGCTTCAGTCTTTACATATCTTTTCCTGTTTTCCCTTAACTGAACTTGATCAAGAATGTGAATTTAGAATACTTTCTAGGATACTTCTTTTTATCTGTTTTCTTTAAACTTAATGACCGTCAAAAGTTTGAATCTTTATTGATTTGCTTAATGTATGACTATGATTTGCTTATCTGCAGTTTGTGGAAGCTGTGATTGGCATACAAGTAGGTTCCCAGGTACTCGAAACCATTGACTGTATATAAGTAGTTCTTGCATACTTCATCATCTGCAGTTGCTTAGAACATTTTGTTGAGGTTATGAATTGAAGAACAAATTCATGTGTAAACAACTATGCTTCTGATTGGTTCTGTTCTAAGTTTTGTCTATCTCTTGTGGTAGTACCCAAAGGAGCCACCCCATATTTATCTTGTTGAATCCAAGGGTCTTGATGAGCGCAGAAAACAACATCTGGTCACAAGTATACAAGACAAAGCATATGAGTTATCCTCTTGCCTCATGCTGGTAGCTCTTTGTGAGGTATGTAGAACTTTTTTTTTTCACATATTGCTACTGTATAGTTGCATTGTGAATATACGTATAGTGTGCTCATATGAATCTGAGCTTTGAGGGGATTTACTAATTGTTCTACTCCATCTTCTTCAAGTATTTTGCACTGTGTATTGCAAATATTCATAGATGGTTACAGAGTTTAGATGTTCAGCATTGATTCACCCATGAGCCAGCTGAGATAAATGGAGTTAATATTTAAGTTACGATAGGAGTTTGGTGTGAAATTTTTAAAAAGTTAGTTGAAAATCATATTAGTTAAGTATGTTGTGTAGTTGGCAATACTAGGAAAAACCTATGATCATATACTGTTATTTTTCTAATGGCTGCAGGATTGGAACTGTTGTATGCTCCACAATGCGTATGATATTCTAGAATTATAGTGCTTCTATTTGTTTATTCTTCCTTTTTAATTATTTTTTCAAATACTGAAACCCCAAACAAACACACAAATTTTCTTGATTAATTCTTAACTGGTGAGATATTTTTTAGGAAGCAGTAGAAAAGCTTTCTATTTTGAATCACCCTGATGGAGACTGTCCATTGTGCTTGTACCCTTTGGTTCCTGAAGATGAAGAGAATGAGACATCATCATTTATGAAATTGATGTCTTGTTATCATTGCTTTCACAGGTAGAGTTTTTCATTGTTTCTATTGTAGTTTGTAAGTTGCTAGGTTTACAACTTGGTATGAAACATGATCTTTTTTCCATCCAAATCATGGCAGTGAATGCATTATAAGATGGTGGAAATGGTTGCATAAAAAGAATAAAAGCAACACTAGTACCTTAACTACCACAATACAGCAGCCAGTCAGCCACATGGAAAGTTGGAATGGTATGTTTGCTTTCATTTTGTGCAGATCTAAGTAAAAGATTGATGGGCATACTTCTAGAGCTAGAGCATTATTTTGGAACATACTTTCTAATATGTCTTTATTCGTTTACTATAGAAAATATGAACGAAATCATGGGGGAAAGCATTGGGAACTGCCCCGTCTGCCGTAAGGTTTTCCAGGCAAAAGATATTGAACATGTGCTCGACTTGGTTGGAACAAATTCCTATAAATTGGTAGGATTCAAAACCGATAGGGATGGTTATGATATTTTTATCTCCTTCGTGAACTTCCAACTACAGCCTTTTGATAAGATCCCATAATAGTATGAATAGTCAATAGGATTAGCCTTGTTTTATATGCATTCCTTATAAATATGCTGGATGAAATCACCACTTAAGCCATGAGAATGTAACTGTGAGGTGTATGTCCTATGGGAGATTAGTGACTGAAAGAGTGAAGCTATGGTATGTAGTCATAAAATTAGTACTTATTCACAATTAACATTGTTCTAGTTTTTGCTCCTTTTGATTTTGAAACAAGAAGGTATAGAAAATATCATAAGAAAACCCGCTTTATTTCTCTGATTATATGTAATTTATACATGAGTATAATCTATTCTAATACTACCAAACTACTAGATTTTTCGTATATACTAACTTATCCTATCTATAGTATATCTTATCTTATCTATTAGAAGATAAACTTATCTCCTAAAAGATAATCTCCTAAACTTATCTACGATAATTATCCAACACTCCCTCTCAAGTTGAGGAATAGATATTTATCATTCCCAACTTGCTTAGAATTGTCTCGAATCTAGGTGTAGGCATGATCTTTGTGAAGATATCGGCTTCCTGTGCTTCAATAGGGACATAGCATAGATCAATCCCCCTTCTTCTTTTTCACATTTGATAAAGCTTCTGTCAATTCTAACATGTTTTGTTCGATCATGTTGAACTGGATTCTTCACTATCTTGATGGTTGATTTACTATCGATGAAAACTTTGGTGGGAGAGAAAGTGGTGATCTGTAGGTCTTGCATCAACCTCTCTAACCAACTTCACAAATTCCTTGTGCAATTGCCCTAAACTCTTCTTCTGCACTGCTTCTTGCAACTACGGTCTACTTCTTACTTCTCCATGTGACAAGATTCTCCCATAGTTTAGTACAATAACCAGATGTTGGCCTACCATCTTCATCTAGCAATCTCCATTCCAAGAAAGTGTCTTAATGCTCCGAGGTCTTTTACCCTAAATTCGAACCTCAATTTTTGTTTAAGATCATTGATCTCACAAGTGTCATCGCCTGTAATTATAATATCGTCCACATACACAATCAAGATGGATTTCAACCCATTTTTTCCACACTTCACAAACATTGTGTGATCAGCTTGTCCCTGTTTGTATCCAAACCAACAAAGAGTGTCACTGAACCTCTTAAATCATGCTCATGGAGACTGTTTGAGGCCGTATAAGGATTTTTTCAGTTTGCAAACTCTTCCACTTCCTTCTTCGATTTCAAAACCTGGTGGTATCCTCATATATATTTCCTCATCTAAGGTACTATTTAGGAAGGCATTTTTAATGTCGAGCTAATGGAGTTCCCAATCTAAACTTGCAGCCAATGATAGAAGGACTCTAATTGTGTTCAACTTATACCTTTCAAATGTCTCTTCATAATCTATTCCATAGGTTTGTGTAAAGCCTTGAGCCACTAATCTAACCTTATACCTTTCAATCTCTCCATCTGCCCTATACTTCACGGTGAACATCCACTTGCTACCAACCACCTTTTTCCCTTCGGGTAGATCCACAATCTCCCATGTTTTATTATCAAGTAATGCTTTCATTTCTTCAAGTACAACTTCCTTCCACTTAGGTTCTTGGATTGCAACATGTACATTTCTTAGAATTCTTACACTGTCAAGCTTAGTGGTGAAAGCTTTAAACTTTGAAGATAACTTTGAGTAAGTCAAATAATCTGAAATAGGATATTTAGCACATGATCTTACCCCCTTTCGTAGTGCAATTGGCACATCTAAGTCACTTACCATAGTCTCTCTAGGAGCCGGTTCCTGCTCCAATGATTGGCCTTGTTGAGGAGCTTTAGGCCTTCGAGAATACACTAAGGTTGGTTTTTTGAGAATTGGTTCTCCCACTGAATTGGACTGATAGTTGCAGGTTCAATGGTAGGTGTTTGCGATGTTTGTGGGTTTTGTGGGAAAGTTTGTGAGATAGGAAGTGATATGCTTGGGTCCACCCAATAAATCTCATAATTGGATGTCTCCCTCTGAAAAGAGGTATTGGTGAAGTATGGTTGTTTTTCAAAAAAAGTGACATCATATGAAACAAAGAATTTGTTTGTAGAAGGTGAGAAACACTTATAACCCTTTTGAGTGGGAGAGTACCCAACAAACACACATTTAATAGCTCGTGGGTCAAGTTTGCTTCTATTTGGTTGATGTTGTGTACGAAAACAGTACACCCAAAGACGTTAGGAGGAAGAGAATTAAGGAGCTTAATGTGAGGAAATTGTTCTAGAAGAACACCTAATGGGGTTCAGAATTTAAGAGTTTTTGAAGGAAGACAATTTATCAAGTATGAGACAGTTAGAATGGCTTCCCCCCAATAGGATCGGGCTACCTCTAAAAGATGACGATTCTTTCTCTCGGCTATCTCATTTTGTTGTGGGGTATAAGCACAAGAGCTCTGGTGAATGATCCCATTTCCACTGAGATATCGAATAAAATCAGTTGAAAAATATTCTCTCCCATTGTCTATACGCATTACTTGAATAGAGATCTGGAATACATTTTGGATGAGTTTGTGGAATTGTTTAAAGATATGATAGGCTTCAGATTTGTCTTTCATTAGATATACCCTACATACCCTTGTATGATCATCATTGAAACTGATAAACCAACGAGTACCGGTTACAGTGACGAAGCCAGAAATTTAATATAGGAGGGCCCAAATATTAATTTTTTTAAATTTTGGAGGGCCCAGTGCACCACTGACCTTTAAATAACTTCGTCCTTTTATATATATATATATATATATATTAAAAATAAATTTTTTAAAAAAAACTTGGGCACTGGGCCCCATGTAGCTCCGTCGTTGACCGGTTAGACTTGTAACTCTAGTGGGACCCCAGATATCACTATGAATAAATTGGAAAAGTTTTGAGGGTATGTATGAGTGTATGGGATAAGTATTTTTGCTTTGTTTTGCAAGGACACATTGCTCACAATATAAA
>JAOQMR010000009.1:22560045-22584661 GCA_027563865.1 Erythroxylum pelleterianum | reverse complement strand
ATATAAAGAAATATGATCTTTATTGATGAAAAGGTTTGGATATAAGATTTTCAAATATGGGAAATTGGGATGACCAAAGCATAGATGCCATAACATAACATCATAATTTGATATAATTGAAAGGGAAATCCTATGTGGTGATTTGGATTCAGTAGGAGTACTCTTTCCTGAAAAGTAGTAAAGTCCATCTTTCTCCTCAACACTGCCAATCATCTTCCCTGAACACCGGTCCTGAAATTCACAATGAGATGGAAAGAACGTCACAATACAGTCCATATCCATGGTTAATTGACTGACAGTTTTGGCAAACAAACTCTCCCTTGACCAATGGCTGGTGACCCTTTTCCATCCGCGACCCAGACATTAATTTTTTGGTTACATGGCTTATATTTTTCAAAGACATTCAAACATTCATGTGGTCTGATGCACTTGTATCCACAATCCAGAGATTTTGACTTAGGGACTTTGATAATAATGATTGACACAGGTTACCTTTATGCACTAGTGTTGCAGTAGAGGTTTATTGGTCATGTGAGTCTTTCTCAATTGTGATTTATGTCTGATTCAAGAGTTGGAGTAATTCAATCTGCTAAGGGGATAGGTTTAGCCTTATGGATTTGCTGATATCGGATTATGTTACATGTGTTGCTCCACGTTTTTTTTGAACTCTGTGGCTTTTAGGTTTCCAATCTAGTGGTTTCCCATGTAATTTCCAAAAGGTCTCACGGGTGTGGTAGGGCTTATCACAGTGGTCACACCACTACTTATTTTTGGTTTTTTGCTCTCGGGTTTGGTAAGTAGACTCCTTTCAAGAGTTTGCCACTAAAGCTGAGTCTTGAGAGGTTTGTTCAGAAGTTTGTGAGGTAAGCATGACTTTTTTTGCCTACTCTCTTCCCTACGAACCTCAGCAAACGTTTCTCAGATTGATGGCAATGGTTTTAAACCGAGTAACCTTCCTCGTACTTCATCAAGTCCAACATTAAGTCCCTGCAAGAAATCAAAAACTCTCTCCTTTTTTAATAATTTTTCATACTTCTTGCATGAACACAACACTCTCAATTTACTGCATAAAATAGATCCATTTCTTGCCATAATTCAGTGAGTAAGTTTTAATGCTCGGTAACCGACATATTACCTTGTTAAGTATTTCTGATTTTTGATCTAATTTCAAAGCACTGAGAAGTGTTTTCTAAATTAGAATATATTTTTTGCACAACTGCCCAGATTTCTTTTGCAATTTTGCAGAATATGTAGGTTCTTCCTATTTTTGGCTCCATTGAATTTATAAGCCAAGCCATGACAATAGAATTCTCAGCTTCCCAAGCACCGTAAGTGACTGTTGTTTAGTGTCGTTGAGGAACTAACCCTATTAGATATCTAGCCTTGCCTCTTCTTTTGATTACAAGCATGACTGATTGGAACCATTCTCGGAAATTCGTTCCATTTAATCTATGTTGCGTGATTGGGAACGAAAGATTATCAATAGAAGGAGATGGAGTTTGGGCTGAAGGTATTACGTAACTAGGTGTTTGGGATGAGGTTTGGGACTCATCAAAGGAACCGAAGGGTGGTTGAACTCCAGCCACAGAAAAATTAGGCTACCAAAATCGGTAGCTCTGATACTATGAAACAAGAGGGTATAGAAAATATCAGAAGAAAACCCACTTTATTTTTCTGATTATATGTAATTTATACATGGGTATAATCTATTCTAATACTACTAAATTACTGGATTTTTCGTATATACTAACTTATCCTATCTATAGTTATCCTATCTTATTTACTAGAAGATAAACTTATCTCTTAGAAGATAATCTCCTAAACTTATCTACGATAATTATCCAACTGATTTCTTGTTTAGCGGTTTGATAGGCATATGTGCAGCCTGCAAATGAACCCCTATCTCACAATAGTATTCCTGTCAGTGAAAATAATGGTTGTTACTCTGATTATTTACTCGCAGAACATGTGTTACAGTTAGCTGAATTGCCAAATTTTCTGAATGTTATCTTGATAAACAGATGAATTAATGACCAACTACTCATTTCATGAATGGCAGAGTTCCGAGGAAACTGAGCTTGACGACGATAAGGAGCTCCTGCAGTCGGATTCCGAGAACGCTAGAAGACTGAAATTCGAGTCCATTCTTAAATTACAGGAAGCAAACAGTGGGTTGATTGAACCCAAAAAAGATATAGTGGTTGTGCCTGGAATGTTTCTTCCCCAACCAGTTGCTTTGCCAAGCCAGCCATCAAATGAAGAAACTCCTGAGCAACATCAGAGAGTTAACACAGAAGTGAATTCTGGTAGTTCTTCGAATAGACCAGGTAACAATGTGCGGAGAAGTTCTAGTAGAAGACAGCATAGTAGAGTGCAGAACCACAGAAAGCAAGTTAGGCAATGGGTGGTGAAGGAAAATGGAAATGCAAATTGAATAGGTGGAATATTCAATATTCTTTTGAGGGTTTTTGTTATATTTGTACACCAAATACACAACTCTCCAGTAATAGATAAAAAGTAGGGATGGGAATGTGCTGGCCATGGGTTAATCTCTATCAATTTTTTAAAAATAATTTTTTAAAATTAAAAATATAAAAAAGTGTAATTTTTTTAATTAAGTTTAGGTTCGAACTGCACAGGCATAGGCTCGTTTGAGGAATAACGCCTTTAAATAAAATGATGTTCTGCTTAGAATAATTAAGTCTTTAAGTCAATTTAAATCTGAATTTGACTTATGGATCGGTTACAAAAACAAACTAAATTTAAGCTCATAGGTCAAAAATTGTCATGCTTAATAAAAAGAGAAGTGTTAATGCGTTGAATTGGTTCTTAAAAAAATAAAACTTTATGTGCCTAATGTTGATTTCTTTCTTTGCTTTCTTTGAAATTGGAGCCTAAGGATCTAAAAAGAGCTTGCAATTCAAAGAAATTTAGCAAATGAATGGGTTAAAAGTCAAAGCAGCAAGTAATTTTATAATATATTAACAATAATTAATATTGATAATATTATTTTAAATAATTATTTAAAGTCGTAAATAATATCTTAAATTTTATATTATTAAATTTTTAATTTTTAATTATAGTTTAAATTTATTTTATTTTATTTTCTAAATATCATAACCATTAAACAAAAATATTTTTAAATTTTTTATTTTTAATTTAGAATTTCAATTATTTTAAATTTATAGTTTTTATTCGATATTTTTTATATATTAATCTATATTTTTATTTTTGTTATATTAGAGTTGGCAAAATAAACATAATTCAAAATGATATTAATAAGTAAGAATTAATTAAATTTCAAATTTTTTATGAACTCAATTTAATCTAGCGGTTGAAACTAATTTAAGAGAATAACATCATTTAATTTTAATTTGAACTCTGATTAAAAAAATTAAACCATAAAAATACATACCGAATAAAGTTTAAGCAATTTTAATCCGAATTAACTTGATATCCTTTTTAATTTATATAAATCGTACAAACTAAAAATTTTACAGTACTAGTACAATAATTCGATTCGATCCAACTTATATTTGTATTGTTTTCTCTTTAGCAGAATAAGAATAGTTGAAGTGTTTTAAAAATCGGACCGAATCGACCGATCAGACTAGAAAATCGGTGATTTGGAGTATAAAACGGTCCGCTTTAGCTTTTATTTTTTGTGAGTGATTAGCTCATTCATTTTACGGACGGATCGGTAAAAATCTCTGAATCGGTGTAAGAAAGGATCGACCGTCCATTTAAAATGCCTTTATTTTAGAAAGTAAAAAGCTAAAATTCCAAATTCAAAAGGAATTAAGAACTGAAACAAGACGCACGTTACTCTCTCTCTAGTCTCAAGTCTCATCTCAACCATTGCCATTGTTGACTCTTCATCGGTCACCATCCTTAGCAGTCTAGGTCTCTCTTTATCTCTCTCTCTCTCTCTCTCTCTCTCGTCTCTCTCTCTTAATAAGTTTGTGTTTCATTTGCTCGCACGGGTGTAGCTAAGTTGATTTACTAGCAGGGTTAGTTGGTGTAAGGTCCTAGGTTCGAACCCCGGCAACAGGAAGAAAAAGGCCGCTTTGCTAGTGGGCTGACTGAGTAGATACTGTGATTTACCTCCCTCACACAATGTCGGGCTGGCGTGTGAGGGCAGCTAGAGTGACTGATTCCACCTTTTGGTGCAAAGTTTGTGTTTCATTTTTCTTGTGCTTCTTTCGGGCTTCAGTAACTTTTATCTTATATATATAATATATAAAATAAAATGTTATATATTTATTAGTTATTGGTTTAATTACAAATTGAATTTCAGTTGACCCATTAATCCTGAATTAATTGCTTATCCAGTTTAATCGGCAGTCAGAATTTTTAAAACATTTAGTAGAATACAAAACACTGGTTAAGACATAAGCCACGTAGTTAAGACATAAGCCACGTAGTCCTACGAGGCACACAAAAGCCTTGAATACATACGGATACGTGGTCTGATGCAGTTCGTTGGTTTAACACTAAAATAGACTTTTGAGTTTTGACTCTTTTCTGGTTGGCATTAACCTTTCAAAAAGGTGTTGAATGGACGATTTGGCGCTGCTTTTTATCGACAATGTGGACATGAAATTGGAGTTGATATGTAAGTTAATTAGGTAAAGCCTCCGTTCTTTTTTCTTCTTTTTTTAGTTTCTTACAGGATATTTTAGGAGGACTTCAATTATAAGAAGATACTTTTAAACTATTCATACTCAAATTAATCCCTGCTCTAGCTGAATAAATTAATTGCAGGAAGAAAAACTCTGACCCTAAATTTTAAACGGCTGCATAAATGAGAATGGTTCAAACTCACAACCTCACTTAAACTAGAAGAACCCCCTACCAACTCACCTGCGCGTTAAGATTAAGCCTCCATTCTTTGACAAAAGACGGTTTGTTTGAATAAGTGGGACCGATTGGTTGAGATTTTGATCGACATAACTATTAAACCTCAAAGAGTTTGAAACCGAGTTTAGTTTGTTAGGTAATCTCCTTCTTGTGGGAGGTTAAATCGGATTGAATGTTCATACTCTAGTTCCCGACACTTTGCAATTTAACTAGTGAAAAGTACTAGGTAAGCTCCTTCTTGTGGGAGGTTAAATCAGATTGAATGTTCATACTCTAGTTCCCGACAATTCGCAATTTAACTAGTAAAAAGTACGACATCAAACAACCTTCTTCTTAATATAAAATCTTGATAATTTTTAAAAATTTTGAGCTTAAAAATTTAAATTTCAAAATTTTCTTCTCAAAAAATAGTTTTAAATTATGATCATAATTATCATTATAATTTATCGTAATTATAATTATGTTCGTTTACCAATGTTTTAAAAATTGGACCTGAAGTTAAACCTGTAAGACAAAAGATTTAAGGTTAAGAAGGTTTAACTCGTATTAGATCGTCATAAAACCGATTAATAATTTAATAAAATTAAAGAATTTAAAATATTATTGAAAAACTGTTCTTATTTACAGAAAAATTTGAATTTGAATTTGAATTTATTAATAAAAATTAATTAGTTTATAAAAATCGATTAATTTATGAAAATTGACTAATTAATTAATAAGTTAATCAGTTTTTAACAATAAGAATTATTAAAGTAAATCAAACTAAAAAGTTGAATATCGAATTAAAAAGTTAGCCGGTTAAAAATTTTTATGATTAAACCGGTTGAGCTGATTTAGTTTTTTAATTACTATTTTTTAAATTAAATTTTAATCTATAATTATGATATAACTTGTATTTTATAATTTAAATATTTATGTTTAGGAACGATAATTAAATTTTACTTAAATTTAAATTAAATAATTGATTTAAAATATTAAAACGTTATCATTTTATTAATGTTCCATATAAACTTGAACTCGACGTTCACTGTTTCAAACCCGATTCCGTCTAACTTATTGACAGCGACTTCAAGCCTGTGTCTGCACCACATGGGAAAGCGTTTACACGTGTACTTGCACATCACAAAGTCATTTTCAGGAAGAGTTTAAGAAGTACAAAACCCAGAGGGGTCTATCAACATTTTGTGAGTGACAAGAAACCTCCGGTTGGAGATTTTAATTCGGATCGGCCGTATCAACACCACATTTTGTGATTGACAAGATACCTCCGATTAGAGATTTACTGGCTCAAGTGTCTAAAATAGGGGGAACAGAACTGAGCACCAACTACTTTGGGTGGTGGTCGTAGTCTATTATATTAATTGTTAAGAAATAAGCACCAACAACAACTATAATTAATTAATTATATATTTTTCTTTTTCTAAATAATTGAATATAACTAATTAAAATTTATATAAATTCTCAATATTTTTAACAAACCAATCACTATCAATAATAATGGTAAACATTTTTTTCGTTCTAACCAACCATCATAATTATAATGATTATATCCATTCTCATTTTTCATTATATTCATTCTCATTCTTATTACCATTACCTAATTTGAATCAAGCGCCCTTAATAACTATCTTTATAAAAGTGCCAAAACATTACAAACAATCTCATTTTTAAAAAATTGGATTGAAAGTTAAGTTGATAAGATGAAAAGTTTAAGATTTAAAAGGTTCAATTGTTATTAGATCGTCATAAAATTGGTTAAAATTGAATAAAATTAAATTTTTTGATAAATGATAGAAGAAGATTACGTTTACTCATCAAAAGTTTTAAAGTTTAATTAGAAAATGAGACTCTTAAATGAAAATTAATCATTTTATTTTAGTTTATGAAAACTTATTAGTTTGTAAAGATTAACTAATTGGTTAATAAACTGGTAGAATTTTAATGATAAAATTATTAAACTAAATCAAACAAAAAAAGTTAAAATTGAACCGAAAAGATGGTCATTTCAAAATTTTCATCGTTAAACTGACTGGATCGATGAAATTTTTGAAACATTGATAAATAATTAAATACCTCCTTATTAACAGGAACAATCATGCAGCAATGCAATGAAGAAAGGTGGTATGGCCCTTAATTTAAAGAGCTCCGGCGCCCTTTCCCTTATTTTTACGTTTTCATTTTATATAGTTGTCTTCACAATCATTCCTGAATCTCAGCTTACTTCTTTAATTCTTCCCATCCTTCAGGGAAAGTAGTTGCACTCAGATCCGGAGACCATTGGTTATGTAGTTCTTTTAATTATCAATTTCTTATACATATATTTGATCTTTACATATTCACATAGGCTATATAAGTTTCTTATACTTACTTCCATGAAATTTAGATTTGCATATCGTGCCAGTCTCTGTCTCTTTCTTTTAAACCTACTTCATTATTATGTTGGTTCCTTCTCTCGCCTTATAAGCAGCCGAGGCATGGGTTCTTTTATAATATATCGAGCTCTTTTCAACATTATTTTAAAATTCCTTAAAACCCTTTATTAGCAACTTCATAGTTTGGCTCATATGAATAGGTGATTCCTAAAATGACTAGAATAGCTTTGCATAAGTTATGAGTTGAGATATAATATCTTAGTTATATGTTGAAAGACCTAATTTATTCCCAAAAGTTAGCTTGAAAGAGAAAGTTTGCACATTATTATAAATAGTTGAATGCACTCACACTTGTCCGATGTGAAAATCTTTACACACCTCCTTCAGCCCAAAGTAGAATTGGATATCTGTTAGACATATTGGGCAAAAGGACAAAACTGAGTACTACCCCAAACTATCAAGACAAACGGCCTTTAATACTATGGTGAAAAACCTAACTTACTTCTAAAAGTTAGTTCGAGAGAGGAGATTTGCACACTATTATAAATAACTGAATACACTCACAATTATATGATATGGGATTTTTGATATTGTATATGAACTTACTTGGATCTGATCCAATTTCTCTCAAACTCCTCAACATCAAAACGAAACAAATGCTATTATCAATTCAGTTCAATGAATTTGCATCAATTGTGTTTTCTGTAGTCAAGTATCGAACCTTAGATACTTCCAGTTTAATAAGCACAAAAGAACATGTGTGATTTTACAAAATCAAGTACTCTTTTGTCTATGGATACAAAGATATTTTTTGACTGATCCGACCAATTTATCTTCCACGTTCTCAAACTCATTTCGATCACGTGTTATTACCGTAATCAGACGGCAATATCTTCATGTATGCACCATAGTTTCATGGGACCAATTGCTAAACTAGAACTTAGGTATCTATTATCGTGACAAGCTCCTTCTCTGGCGGTGTAAAGATTTTAAATTATTTAACTTTTTAGTTTTATTTATTTTAATAATTTTTATTGTTAAAAACTGATCAATTTATTAATTAATAAGGTCATATAAATTAAAATAAATTAATATATTTTTATTTAATAATATTTTTTAATTAAAATTTAAATTCTTCAATAGATAAGGACAATCGCTTTCAACCCTATTTTAAATTCTTTAATTTTATTAACGGTCAATTTTGTGACGATGTAATACTAATTAAATATTTTAAACCTTACACTTTTTATATTGCAAGTTTATCTTCCTACCTAGTTTTTAAAACATTAGTTTAAAACATGACGAACTTAATGTACTAGTTGTATACTCATGGAATACCCTCTACGTGACAATGCATGCCTCGTGACATGTTTTGGAATAATGGTGGTCAATCGAAAAGTTGTATATGGCTCTTGTTAGGACAAAAATGTGAGATGTTTAAAAGGCAAGACGAGTGGAACAACATAGGAACATGCTAATATATCATCAAATGTACGACGTAGTGTTAGTACACACGTGCATAAAATCCAAAGAAAATGAAGCTGGTCCCGCCGAGGATAACTTACGGCAACCTGATTGGTTAAATGAATCATGCAAATACCTGTGATGGTCCATTTCTGGAACACCACATGTTTGTACTCTTTGGTTGGATGCAACATAACATATCAGGCTCAGCATTAGCAGCAGAAGTACTTTCTTGAAGAGAACAAGTCTTTTCTTGCAGTGGATGGACGAACCAATGCGGCGTCGCAAGACGGTCAGATCATTTCTCCATACAAGGAAATAGAATCTTACATTATCCTAGAAAAGAGGGGTGCCATCTCTAATATGTATCGAAGTTCCAATTTTGTCGCCAATTAGAATATTGTTGCAATATGTTATACTTTGCTTACTTTGTTTATCTTGTATTGTTAATCTTTCCTGTATTATATATTTTTATATGTTTAATTATACATATTTATTGACGTTTTTTTATTATTAATTGAACTACATATGAGTATATTGGAAATAATTTCTTTATCATTATCATGTAGAGGTAAAACTACATTAAATAAAAGTTAATTTCCACAAAATTAAAACTAATTTCACCTTTTTAAAGTGTTTTTATCCATATATTAATATTTCTTCTTACTAACGAGTAAAAATTAAAGTAATTAAGAATAAACATTTATATTTCTTTAGATTTTAATAAAGTTATTTTCAATGTTTAAAAAACAGACCGGAATTTAAACTAGTAAGACAAAAAAATTAAAGTTTAAAAGGTTTGACCGGTATTAACCATCATAAAATTGAGCAAAAATTAAATAATTTAAAATATGATTGAAAAAGACCACCATTACTTGTCGATGAATTTAAAGTTTAATTAAAAATGAGTTATTAAATAAGATTAAATGATTTATTTTAGTTTATAAGAATTTATTAATTTATTAAAATTAAATAATAAATTATTCAATTTTTAACAACAAGGATTATTAAAATATATCATTGAACCGGTTGAAATTTTTAATCACTGATTATTTTTACACTAATAAATAAAAAACTTTGTCACAATTATAAGCTAATAAATTTTTTGATATTATATAGATACTCTGTTTCAATTAATCACTTCCTATCCTATTTCATTAAATCTCATTCATACTCTGTTTCATTTAATCATTTCATGCCTTATTCTATTAAATCTCATTCACATATTTATATAAGGTCCACATAAACGTGTAGTTAAAATTGATTGAAACAGAAATGAAACACCATTTTTGATACGGAGGACCTTGTGCTCGAGGAAATAGCTTGTATGGTAGCTGATACGTCAAAGTCTATTAACTCATTCTCAACATCATTTATATTTATTGGTATGTTATTGCATTTTAGCGGCAAACTGATATTCTCCGTCGCTTAATGACCAAAGTACATTGGATCCAAAGGAAGCGACAAGGGACATCTTAACAAAATCACGATTCTAGATATATTACTACTTATAAATGTTAAATTAAATTAAAATTAAGTAATAATTTTAATTATTATTAATTCAATAATTTATTTAAAATATACAAAATTTACTAATACGAAAAGAAGAGACAAACAAAGCACAAGGTAGACTCTCGTTTTCAAAGAACTATATATGAACCTACACATCTATTTACCAAATAACTTGTTACATATCAAGAAAATGTCAAAAATCCTATTGATTTCCTATTATCATAAGGCATATGCATGAATAGGGTATTTTGTAACATCACACTATAAGAGTGAGTCTTAGAGTAATTGATAAAGTTACTAATTTGTGATCATAAGATCACTGTTTAAAGTTACAGAAATAGCCTCTTTGTAAAAATGCAAAGGAAAGTCTGCATAAATTATGACTGTTCTTAAATCCCTGCAAAGTAAAGAGTTTTGTGTACTGAGTATGTTGACTTATTCTCCGGACTATTTGGAACTCAAGAAATGTTACATTTATGTCTGAACCTTTTCAATTTCTTATCATCTTGCACAAACAAAAAGGTCTCAAAAAGAAAGGGGGAAAAAATTATCTTGTGTTCATCTTGTTCAGGATATTTAAAGCTCGTCCGTTTTACATTTCAAGAAGTTGGAGCAATACTTAAAAATAGGAACCCTGATTTGTAAACCTGAACGACATGTCCTGATTTATAACCATCCGTTATCTGCTTCAATTACTCCTTTTTATCCATTTAAAATAACGATGCCACTCGAAAACCTGTAACGATTGAGAATAGATTCTGTTTAGGTTTTTACCTTAGCACTGCGTCATGATCTTGACAGGAGTTCTGGACCATTTCCAGCAATCTCGTATTGATTATAGTTATGTTCATCTTTACCATCAGAAAGCAGACTAATTTGGTTTACCTTTTCTGAATTTTTAGCCTCACCGATGTCCTAAATGTTTGGTTCAAACACACTAGAGGCGTCATGTCTCGGCTTCCAAATAATACCATCCAACCAGGTGTGTCACGAGCACTGCCCAAAAGTGGAATCCTGCAGGGAATTCATACGCCCGATATCAAGGGCAAAAGATAAAACATAAAAGATATATGAAACCAGGAAATTTCAAACGTGCGCTTACAAGGAAGGCTGAGAAAGGATTTGAAGCATGAGCTTAATGTGTGAAACTGTAACTCTTTTTTAAAGTGTAGCTAGTTATACGTAAACTAACAAACACAATTTACGAGTGAAGCATGGTTTGATACCTTGTTAGGTCCAACAAGTCCCGTGGTCACATGGAGAAGTAAGATCAGTCTTTTTTAGGGTTTAAGCCCCGTCGTCGATCGTCTCTGCTGATTTTAGTTTGCTGGTTATGACATGATCGGTCGGAAAGTGATGTTTGTCATTTAATTTGGACTTTGGTGTGCCGTGTGCACCATTTTGTTTGGCCGTCAAAACTTTCAACTTTTGACAGAAACTGAATCGTCCGATTTGATATTGGTCCCACATTCTTAAACCTTTGATAATTTCATACATGTTCAACAAACTTGTGGACCCAAGAGCAGCTTTTTCCAGTTATAATTCTTGTCCCCTCCACCAAGCAATGTACGGCACCCACTCCTCTGCTACTATTCCTGCTACGTTGCCCTTCTGCTGCTTCTTCTCCTTCTGCTTTCTACGTGAGAAAATATTTAATACCCTCTTTTTCTTTTTTTTCATTAACGTAATACCCACACTTTCTTTCTTCTTTTAATGAGCTCTCTCTCCCTCTACCATCATCTTTCTCTATCTTCTTTGCCAACTTTTTCTCTCTTTCACTTTCATTAAATGTTATGTACCTTTTCTCCCTATAAAAACCTGCCTGAATCCCATTAGAACCAGAAATCGTAAGGCATTGGTCAGCACTTTACGATCTCCTTTCTTCTATACTTTCTCTTCAAAGCTTCCTTTCTCTGTCTCTTGTTCCTATATATAACTCGCAATTGTTGCAATATATAGTACTCAAGATGAGGGTCTTTGTAGGATTTGCACCGCCATGCGCGCCTATAAGCAACATGACAGTTCGTTCCTGCACTCTCACTCAACCCTTAAGAGTACTTAAAAAGAAGTTGATAGAGAGCCAACCACAGAAGAATTGGAAACATTTGCTTCAAGACTCCTCATCAGCATTTCGCTCCACTCCTAAACCCCACGTCAAATTAGGGAACAAATGGATGGAGTATCAAGGTCTCAGGAACTGGGATGGTTTGCTTGACCCTCTTGATGACAACTTACGCGAAGAAATCCTCCGATACGGGGACTTCATTGAAGCCGCTTACAAGTCCTTCGACTTCGAACCCTCTTCACCAACCTACGCCACATGTCGCTTCCCCAAAAGCACATTACTGGGCAGGTCCGGTCTGCCGGACACCGGTTACCGTATAACCAAACATCTACGTGCGACATCTGGCATACAACTGCCACGATGGATGGATAAAGCGTCAAGCTGGATGGCGACTCAGTCCAGTTGGATTGGTTACGTAGCAGTTTGTCAGAACAAAGAGGAGATCGCGAGATTAGGGCGTAGAGACGTGGTGATTGCTTACAGAGGCACTGCCACTTGCCTTGAATGGCTCGAGAATCTACGCGCCACTCTCGCACCTCTCCCCAATTCCCGTAATGATCGCTGTCCTATGGTGGAAACTGGGTTCTTGAGCCTATACACGTCCGCAACACAAATGGGTCAGAGTCTACGAGATATGGTACGTGAAGAAATCAAAAGACTTCTTCAGTCCTACGGCGACGAGCCTCTTAGCTTAACAATCACCGGTCACAGTCTCGGCGCCGCCCTCGCGACTCTAACTGCGTACGACATCAAAACCACCTTCAACCGTGCACCCCTCGTCACAGTCATGTCCTTCGGTGGTCCTCGTGTCGGTAACCGAAGCTTCCGACAACATCTGGAGAAACAAGGCACAAAGGTTTTGAGAATAGTGAACTCCGATGATCTAATAACTAAAGTACCTGGGTTCGTGATCGATGGAGATAATAACGACGCCGTGAACAACCCAAACGACAACTCCGCAGCTAGTATCCTCCCCAGTTGGATTCAAAAGCGCGTAGAGGACACACAGTGGGTATACGCAGAAGTGGGAAAAGAACTAAGACTAAGCAGCAAGGACTCACCACACCTAACAAGCATCAACATCGCAACGTGTCATGAGTTAAAGACGTATCTACACTTGGTCAACGGATTTGTGAGCTCTTCTTGTCCATTTAGAGCCACCGCCAAAAGGGTTCTCAGTAACCACCGTAGTAGACAGAAAGAATTAGCAGGCACTAGGGCAGAACCAAACGTGTGCTCCTACCAACAAAATTCACATGTCCGTACAACCCCTGGACTTTAGGACAAAGAATACCCTTTAGAATGTATGTAAGCTTATCTATTCTTTTCTGTAAGAAACAAACATTTGATCATTTTTCACACATAAGAGGTTAACTAACATGTCCCGTGTCGGATTCCTCCACCTTTTGACTGTGTTTTATTGGGTTAACTCCATCACTCGCCTAACTTAGTTGGACTATTTTACGTGAGCTCGTACACTACTAAGTGTATGGTTTACTTTGAATAGAGATCACCTGTCCATTTTTCCATGTCCAATCCTGTCCATTTTACATCTGAGCCATCCATTCATGTGGGTCCTACATAGGTTCCACATGAGTAGATGGCTCGGATGCAAATGGACAGGATTGGACATGGGAAAATGGACAGGAGATTTGAACTCGGTTTACTAACTCCTTGCGTGCTAATGGCTGGCATCACGTGATTAGGTGTGGTGACGAAATCACCCTTCTTGCCGACAACATTTACGTTATTTCGCCATTAATCTCTGACTCAGATGAGAACCCCTCAGTCCCACAAGCAACCGCCGTCCAATTCGACCGGAAATTGACTTTCATTTCAATGTTTAAGTGATTGCCAACGCATTGATGTTTAGAGTTTAGAAGTTAGAAAACACGATTCTTTGGTAATTTTGACTATATTTCGACATTGACTTTCCTATTCAACCTTTTTTTCTGCCCTCGCGTCAATGTCTGCAGCCAACACGCAACATTTATGGTTTAACCTATAAGGCTTCTTAAGCATACAGGATCCCAAAACTTATGCCTAAATCAATGGGTCCCCATCATCCTTTAGGTGAGTGTTTTAAGGATTGAATACAGCTGTTTAATTTAACATTCTAAATATTAAATCCTTTTCTAGTTCAATGAGGAAAACCGAATGTTACTTAATGCATTATGGGAGTCCAAGGAATGTTATAATATATGCAATATTTCCTTTGCATTTTTATACAAAAATTGTTTTTGTTACTTAAACATGTGATCTTATGATCAGAAAGTTAGTACCTGTAACAATTATATCTCATATCATAGAGAATTGCAGTGTCTTGAGTGGCAAGAAACTTTGAGGAGATGTAGGGGTCAACTTAAAGAATGTTATGAGTGTCAAAAGCAAATCTAGGCACATAATGTCATGGTCTAAGTAGACTAACCGTTTGGGGTTAAGTACCAAAAGATATAACTTAATTGTTTGGAGAAGATGAAGGTTCTGGGAAGGTGAGTTTGTAAGGGAAATCGGTTCTACAACATTCAACATTGGTTTTCGAGCTCCAGCTATTAAAGTATTGACTTCACAAGGACAACTCATATCAATGCAAGCTGTTCTATAAAACAAAGCACAAGTTCTTAGGTTAGAAAAAAAATAAAAGGTTAATGAATTCTAAAGTTTCAAACATTTTTAAATTTTGTATTTTAGAAGTTCAACTTTTAAAATTTTTTAATTAATTATTCAAATCTTTTAAAATTTTAAAAATCCAATTCAAAATGTTAATTTTATTAAAATTTTAGTGATATGATTGACAAATAATTTCTGAATATATCAAATAATTGATTTCAAAAGTTGTGTTTTTCTTTCAAATATTAGTTTTTAATTGTTCCATCAATTATATTAATAAAATGTTAATAAAAATAACAGTTTAAATTTAAACTTAAATCGTATTTTTAAAATTTAAATATTTAATTTAAAAAATTAAACAATCCTTTTTAAAAAAAAGAGTAACGGACTAATCTTAAGACACTCACAATTCGTCTAAGCCTCTGGTTGGTTGGGCTTATACCAGTAGAGCTTTTATCAGTAGAGATTTTTCTGTAGATCTTTTATAAGAAAAACTTTTCCAAAATGCTAGTTAACTGTTTGACTGTCATTTAAAAAAAAGTTTTTTAAAAGAGCTTCATACAATATACTGTATGGCAACATAAAAATCAAAAAGCACTTTTAATTTTAACTATATTTTTTGTAATAAAAATTATTTATGCATATAAATACTATTTAAAGTATATTAAACAATATGCAAGCATAATATATTAATTATTATATAATTTTAAACCATATGAAACATAAATGAAAGTATATTTAATCAAATCTTTTATATGGATTATAACATAAGTAAACTAATATCAAAAATAAATATTAAAACATATAAAAAGCTAAATAATATTATATAAATCTCAAAATAAATATTCAAGTTGAGTAATTAGTTAAATACATAATAAACGGGAAGATGAGTTTGTGGGAATTATGTGTAAAATATAAGGGCAAAACTGACTAAAAAATAGACTCATTAATTGATCTGAAAAATATACCCGAAAAAGTCATTTGAGAGGCTTTTTTTAGAATTTCTAAATTTAAGCTTCTTAAAAAACTATATTTTGGCTGTAAAAAAAGTCATATCTATTAAAGAAATATTTTTTAATTTTACAGTCAAATACTCATTTTAAAAAAACTTTTGAAGAAAAGTAGTTATTGAGTTTTAAAAGTTCATCCAAATAGACAATAACATCCTTGTCCATACATTTTCGATTGTATAAAACTAATAGAACATTGTGATTAGCCAGATATTGTGATTCAAACATGAATTGAAGATGGTCTCTAATCATAGAAGCATTAATTGTCACCGGTCGGTGGTAATCCATCTAACAATAAGTGAAGATCGTGTCCATATCTAACTAACAAGAGTTCATACAATCAATTATTAAGTCGACCTCAAGAATGTTTGGAAAGCTACGGCTCAATCTGTCTTTCAGTCCTCGCCTTAATTTATGACTGTACTTGTCCCAATGTGATCTTTTGACTTACACTTAAATACACATATTAATTAATTCGTGTTCTATTAGCCACTTAGTCTTCAAACCTAATTTAATACATGTGTACTTGTACATCCCAAAAAAGAAAAGATTTGTGAAATGGCAAGTCAGAAATATTAAAGAATGCTTATTTTATTCTGATGTTCGATGTTTTTAAAATAATATATTATTAAAATGTTGTATGATTTATTATATTCTGTTAATTTTCTGTTTATTCTTAATTCTAAAAAGATATTGTATTGTAACTTACAGTTTTAAAAAAATTAAAGGAATATTATATAAATGAACTATAAAAGGGCAAATAATAATTAAAAAAGTATAATACAACTGAAACGGAAACGAATATCAAATTGTTGGACAATTTTTTAAATTTTAGATCAGAAGTTAAACCGATAAGATAAGAGGTTTAAAGTTTTAAAAATTCAACTGATATTAGACTGTCATAAAAAATATGAATGGTTGAATAAAATTGAAAAATCTGAAATATGATGTAAGAAGACTATCTTTATTCATCGATGAATTTAAAGTTTAATTAAAAATATTAATTAAAAATTAATTAATTAATCTTACCTTATAAAAACTGATTAGTATATAAAAACAATAGCTGATTATTTAACAGACTAATCAATTTTTAACAACAAAAATTATTAAAGTAAATCACACTTAAAAGTTAGGCAATTCAAGGTTTTCACTGTTGCTAAATCGGTTTGGTAGATATAAAAAAATTAATTACACTTAAAATACATTTGTAATGTTAAACATTCTTACCTAATGTCCTGTTTGTATCATCTAAATTCAAGGCTACCAAACAGAACAATCCTATCATATAGACTTGTGTTCAAATTTTGAAAACTTAGTCTAAAAACATTAATGCATGAATGGATAAAGTCAAAAGAGTGAATCCAACATCCATCATGTTTCTCAAATCTCAAGATAACGAGATCAATTCTTCTGTTTCTATTTCCATGTGTCACTATGTGCTCTTTACATCTCATCCATTCATTAAGGACGTGTTTGGCAAACAGCTTATGAGTTGCTTTTTAGCTTATTGACTAAAAGTTAACTTTTCAATTATCTTAAAAAGTTATTGATGTGTTTGATGAATAGCTTATTTAACCCCAATAAGCTTATTTTTAAAAGCTTCATAAGAGGAGCTTTTTGGATGATCAACCAAAATTAATAGGTAAAAAGTCAATTATACCCTCTTTTTTTCATAATTTTTGAATTATAATATATATCGTATCTTTGTCATATTATAATCATAGATATTTTTAATTTATTAAATAACAAAAATCATACATATTATATAAAAATACTAATATGATGTAGCTCGTTACATCATTCATATCAATAGAAAATTTAACATTGCATTATTATTATTATTATTATTCAGCATCATCATCATCATCATCATCACACCCAGTTTGAAGTCTCGCAGTGATATTGACGATGATTATTATTATTATTATTAAAGTGTAAACTGAATTTTTGTAAAATAAAATATCTAAATTCTAAATTCTTATAAGAATATTCAACGTAATACTAAGAAATACAATACTCATACCCTTATAATTTTTTTAAATCATGAACTTATAAGTCATTTTACACATCAACAACTAATACTAAACAACTAATTTTACCAAACATCTTTAATAAAAAGCTGATATTATCCTCTGATCAAATCAGTTATCAGCTAATCGTTGATATAATCAACTGATAGCTAACAGAATCCGTTGTTTGCCAGATATAACCTAAATGTTAATAAATAGATGGGATGGAGAAGACACAGGATAACACATGAAATCAGAAACATAATGAATTGATGGAATGGAGAGGGCATAGGGTAACACATAGAAACAGGAGCAACCACCCTGTGGCCCGAGATAACTTCTATGAAAAGTAACCATACCTGGGGATTTTGATTTGGAAAGGAGACAGTCCAATCAGTAAGCTACACTTGGCCCAGTCACCCTCAGCTCAAACCTTTCCAGAATTATTGCAAGACAGGCAAATTGCGGCGTTCAAAGCTGTTGATTAATAGTAATACCACCAACAAACCTTGAAAAGAGAAGAGAAGAATGTGAAAGTCAAAATTAAATCTAGTTGAGTAGATGCAACAGAAAGGTGCTGATAGTGATCCCACAAAGTAGGCATTTTCCAGACTGTTAAGTGTTCATGCGTTACGAAATAATAAAACTGTACCAAAAACGTCTTTAACTTCTTCTCTAATTAGGAAAGTTTGATTACACCTAATTTATTAAATATTTCTCAAATGAAGTGCTTATAATTATGATTAATTCGTTAATTCTAACCAATTAGCTGGTGTACACTTGCATTATAAAAATCACAAGCATAGACGAAGCCATATAGGGCCCAGTGTACCACTGAGCTCCTCAAAATTTAAAAATTTAAATATTTTTATTTTTAATAGATATATATACATATAAAGACAGTTATTTGAAGCTTAGTGACGCACTAGTCTTTCCAAAATTTAAAAAAATTAAATATTTAAACCTTCCGATCGTAAATTCTTGACTTCGTCACTTATCGTAAGCCTAGTTTAAGCATGACACGGTTTTCAAATATGTGATGTGACCTAAGCTCTTTCCTTTGTTAAATTTATAACTAAGCTTCATCATCAATCAACTAGTTAACTTAATTCATCACAGGTTTCTCAAGAAAGGAGAAGCAAACCTGATTTGCATGATTCCTCAAGTTTTGCACGCGAAGCACGACATCTATCAATCACTAAGAGATCTTCTAGGTATATAACTCACCGAAATTGCACATAAGAAAAGAATAAGTCAACACCGAAATTGAAGGCAAGGCAAGGAAGGTGAATGAGGGAGTCATTGTTGTTGTTTGAGTCAGCTTTTTGAAATGGAAAAGATAGTTGGTGGCCGACCGGCTATAATATTGTTGCGGCAAAAGGAGAAAATCTAACTTAATGTGTGAAGGACAAGAAATAATATTTTATATATATGGTCAAAAAGCTTTACAAATCAACCAACGACCAAAATCTTTAATTGAAAAATCACAAGCCGGTGTTTTTATTGAAAGGCTTAACTTATTTCTAAAAGTTAACTTAAGAGAGGAGGTTTGTACATTATTATAAATGATTGAATATACTTACATTTGTCAGATGTAAGATTTTTGACAATCCCTTTTTGCAGCTAAAATAGGGCTGGATATCTGCTGGACATATTGAGCAAGGAGACAGAACCGGGCACAATCCTAAACTATCGAGGCAAACGGGCTCTGATATCACGTTAAAAGGTTTAACTCACCCCCAAAAGCTAACTTGAGAAGGAAGGTTTGCATACTATTATAAATGATTGAATGCACTCACACTTGTTCGATGTGAAATTCTTGACAATTTTATTTAATATTTTAAAAATTGGATAAGAAGGAAGGGAAATCGATAAAATAAGAGTTTTAAGATTTAAAGGAATCAAACGTTATTAGGTTTTTATAAAATTGATTAAAGAGTGATTAAGATTAAAAAAAGTTTAAAAATGATTAAAATAAATTATCTTTACTTATAAAAAATAAAATTTTATTAAAAAAGAGATTATTGGATGGAAATTATCTTATTTATTTTAATTTATAAAAAATAATTAATTTATGAAAGTGATTAATTAATTAATAAACTTATTGATTTTAAACAACAAGGATTTTTAAAATAAATCAAACAAGAACATTACAAAAATTAAATTGAAAAGTTAACTGTTTCAAAGTTTTTACGATCGAATAGACCAAATTGATTGAAATTTGTAAACTTAAGTTTTATTTGTATACTCAAAAAATTAGTGATCACTGTTAATCAAATGTACAATAACTAAATCTTTGAAATAAATTTTCCCTTTTAATGTCTTTAAGTTTATGATGCCAATAAAGAAGGTGTATACACACATAATATATCAAAATAGTTTTAATTAGGAATGTCAATCCCGGGGCCCGACTCAGCCTGACCATGGCAGGCCCAGCCCAGCCCGACCATCTCATCTTATAATTTTTAAAAAATGTAAAAAAACGTCGTTTTTTTATAAAAACGACGTCACTTTTAAAGTAACAGTTTTGGCCCGTATTCCGATCAACCTGGGCTAAAATCAGGTTAGGTCAACCGGGTCAAAATTGACATCCCCAATTTTAAGAGCTATAAAACTAAATAAAAAATATTATTAAATAATCAATTGATTAACATGACATTATTTTATTAAGTATAAATATAATAATGTCATTTCATTTTTAAAATAAATGAATTTTAAATTATTTCAATTTTATTAAACAAAGTTCAAGTTGTTCAATTTTAAGTTTGACCAAATTTAGTGAAAAAAAAACAACCTAGATGTTATCCCTAAAAATATTAAGCAAATTGTGCTAAACAACATAAACTTGACTTTTAGAACAATTAGGTTTCAAGCTATTGGATCTAATTGAACTAAATTACAACTATTTGTTTGACCTTGACTAAACCCAAAACTTAAGATCGGCCGAGTCGTTACCGTCAAGCGTATCATAGAAAGCTTTAGGTGGAATTGGAAAAGAACAAAACCAAAGTCAATAATGATAAGATACGACTAGAGATCTACAGAACAGTACACATCACTTGGAAGAATCATTAGCTTGGAGTCTCCTGGTCCACTGTAACTATACACGAGACAGAACAGAAGAACGTGTTGCTTCTGATGCATAAATAACACAAACCAAAACCTACGCAGTATAAATTTCAATTTCAAGTCAATGCGATGCAGCAGCGAGTATGTATTTCAACTGAGTGTCGTGTTTTGTGATGTAGAATAAGCTAATAACAAAACAAAAGGCACCGAAGTTGAAACCAATACAAGTATATGTTTGAGCGGTGCAACGTTACCTGTTGCATTTTATCGCCACGTCCTTGCTCAAATCCTGTAATCCGGTTTCTTTACGTTGCGTATGGTTGCTGTTTCTGATAGCCGGTGAAGAAACAGAACAAAAATTTGGAGATGGAACGAAACAAAAAGTGGAAACAGTGAGACGTTTGGTTTACTATACAAAATATCTAAAAAGATAAATTATACAAATTACCAATGTTTTAAATACCGTACTAAAAGATAAAATATTTAAGGTTTAAAAGATCCAACTGGTATTAGACCGACATAAAGTTGATTAAAGATTCAATAAAATTAAAAATTTTGAATATAATTTATTTGTGATACAAAATTTACGGGACTGTGTACAATTGATGACCTCCCTCATCTCTCGCAAAGCGACAAGTCTTGTGTACTAGAATATGATATGATAGGTTTACTCACAAAACAATTAATTAATATGTTTAATTTTATGATTAACATAGTATTTTAAATTTAATTTAGACTCTATTGCTTAACAATATTTTAAAAATTACTAAATTTTAAAGAAGTTGAATTTTCTAAAAAAAACACTTACGTACTCTTTTAAAAATAATTTGAAATTCATCATTATCAACATGTTATCTCACAAACTCATTTACTTATCATTCAAACTTCAATTATCAATCAGGAGCATCCTCTTCCTCTGTCAGCCATAAGTGATCCACTTTTTGCTATGCCACTATCATAGCAAAGCAAACCCTTAATTGGCCTAGAAGATGGTAATTCTTAATTAAGTACTTATTTGGATAAGCTTTTGGTAAGTCAATAAGTACTTTTTTACACTACAAAAGCATTTTTAAGAAAAATGAGTGTTTGACTGTAAAATAAAAAAGTACTTATTTAATAGATATAATTTTTTTGGCAGTTAAAATACAGTTTTTTCATAAGCTCAAATTTGAAGCTTATCAAAAAAGCACTTTTTTAGGTAAATTTTTCAGATTAATTAATGAGCCTATTTTTTAGTCCCCTTTGTCATTATGTTTTACACATAATTCCTACAATACCCACAAACACATATTCACGTTTATTTTGGTATTTATATAATATTATTTGACTTTTTATATGTTTTAATATTTATTTTTATATTAATTTTACTTGTGTTATAATCTATATAAAAATTTTGATTAGATATATTTTCATTTATGTTTCATATAGTTTAAAATTATATAATAATTAATATATTGTGTTTGCATATTGTTTAATATACTTTAAATAATATTTATATCCATAAATAATTTTATTACAAAATAAAATATAGTTAAAATTAAAAGTACCTTTTATTTTTATGTTGCCAAATAGTTTATTGTATGAAGCTCTTTCAAAAAAGCTCTTTTTTAAATGACAGTTAAACAATTAATTGGTTTTTTAGAAAAGTTATTCTCAGAAAAGATCTACAGAAAAAAAAACTTTACTGACAAAAGCTCTACTAGTATAAACTCAACCAAACATAGGCTAAAAATTATGATCTCCTTCCTGATTATTATCTCATCCTAAACGGGATCAAATCCTTTGTACCCATAACTCTGTACCAACCCAATTTTATATGATCCTATCTACACAAATACGTAAGAACCAAAAAAATGTGTATATGGGATCGTATAAAATAGAGTTAGTATAGACTTATAGTTACAAACATCTGTCCCATTGTCCCATTCTAAGCCCCGTGTTCAGGGAGTCCAGATCTTCTATCCAGTTTTATGGTGTCTTATTCTGTCCCATAAATCTCAGCCATTTATTTATGTAGGCTCCGCGTGGATTTCGCATAAATAAACGTGCGACCCGCATAAATAAATGACTGAGATTTATGAGACAGAATAAGACACCATAAAATTAAACAGAGGATCTTATCTCGTGTTCAAGAGGTGGATATTCTTGGCTACCCGGAGCTAGCTGACTTGGAAGACACTAAGCAGAAGTTTTCAAATGCTTCAACCAATGGTATACAAGAGTCGAGCCGGTGGGGGAGTAAAGAACATGACAAAGATTAACGTAACCGACTCTTTTTCTTGATCATATTAAAAGAAAAACTAATAAAATCGATTAACCAGCACTGTTATATGTGAAAACTCCTATCCTATCAGAAATAAAAAGATGGTAATTACGTTGCGGCACCGACTAAAGACCGACTCTCAGTACACTCTCCATCACTTCCACAAGTTCTTGACGTTGATTAGCCAGTCTTTTGCTGATTGGACCACGACTAAGTAGGTTAGAATCGGTCACAATCTTCACTTTTCACTTTACTTAATTATCTTTGACCAAATCAGTTTTGTAATTACAGATTCGTATTTCCTCAATGCTCAGATCTGGTCATATATTCAAGATCACGCAATGAAGGAACCAAGTTGGGTCTTAGTTACTACCAAACGAAGTTGTATACAAATTTAATTGGATCAGAAGATTCAGACCATGCACCTTGGAGAAGTTGATAGTACGAGAAAGAAAGAGGAACATAACATGCATACATACAAAGAAACATACCTGCTGCTTCTGCTTGCTCTCTGTCTCCTCCTCCTGAAGTCTCATTTAGGGTTTTTTGGTTTCTAAGGAAGACCTTAACAGAGCTAAGCTAAGCTTCAACATAAACTAATCTATACACATGTATAGGATTTCTCTTGCCTCCTGTCGGTTGGATCAAAACAACATCTGATGTCTTTAACGTGTTGTCCATTTCTTTAACTCCAGAGTTCTCGTTTCTGTCCTAATGGGGCCATTAAATGTCCCCAGTAAACAGGCGCAGAAGGTAGAACTGGTCAGCAACCAAATGTCTAAAATCAAGGACACAAATTCAAACAATAAGGTTAAAAAAAACAATCATAAATAGGAAAGACATGCCTGTCCAGCTGAGGAATTGACTGCTCTGGTCCGATCATCTCCATCCAAAATTCGATTTCATGTCGTTTTACTTCTTTTTCGTCTTATAATTCACCTGCTGGAGTCGGTCCAGACTCCAGAGCGTGGCCTCGACTGGACTCTGCTGCTGTAATTAGATTAGGGGCAAAGAAGTAAATACGGAAAAGTTAGAATTGTAATGGACCTGATTTAACTAAATTAAATTTAAATAATACCCAGGGTTTAAATTTACTTAGGTTTAAGTTTGGGCTCAAGCAATGTTATAAATACCGTATCGGGCTTGATTCTAGATTGGATTTTAGTACAGTACTGTACTAGTACCGATTAATATCGGGTACCGATTCAAGTAATTTTTAAAATTTGTGAAATAGCCTCTGAATTTTTTAAAATTACAAAATAGTCTGTTGTCATATTATATAGTTATACTATATATTTTTAACCTTGTCTCCAAAAATCATAATAATAAATAATAATCACAATTTTAATTTAATTTATAAAATTAATTTAATAATTATTAAT
>JAOQMR010000009.1:22507638-22528145 GCA_027563865.1 Erythroxylum pelleterianum | reverse complement strand
GAAGTCTGGTGTCAGGCCTACTGCTCCGCTCGAAAGACCTGCGAATTTGATCTGCATAAGACAAAATAAGTAGGTCAAGAGAGGAAGGCCAAATAAATTGCGGATCAAAAAGGGACTTGTTCCTCCACGTCCATAGGAGCCAACAAGTGATGCAAAAAATGACCGCCCAATCTCTGTCCAGAAACCGACGGCAGGTATGAATATTGGTGTAAAGCCAATCGTGAAGAGTTAAAAGCAAAGAAATTCCTTTCTCACCATTGAAATAGACTTCGTTCGAATAACGAATAACGAAGTCTATTTCAATGGTGAGAAAGGAATCATGAAAGAGGGCACCTTTAGATGCATTGCCTCCTCCTCGTTCACTTTCCCTAATTCCAACACACTAAGCTCACACTTTCAAACTCCTAAATTTTATTTTTGCTCTTTTTCAATAAAGCAAAGAGGTGGGAGCAAGGGCCCACCACCAATTGGATTTTTGCAAACAAAATGCTTCTTTTTTGGAAATTTGTGTGGTTAAATACTTGAACCTAATCATAGCAATCACTAACTTAGGGCAACCTGAAAGCTTTCATGGGATTGGGGATGATTCACATGACAACTTGTCCCCCTCCCCTCCCCCATATAATTTATCACCACAACCTCCATCATCAAAGCATAATAAATTCCCCAATCATCATCTTCCCATTTCCTTTTTTATTCACTATTTTTAGTCAAAATTTAACATTTTCTTGTCTACCCTTTTTTAAAAGATGGCACATCCACTTGTTATTATTAATTTTACCAAGGTAATAAGTAAATTATTAATTATACACAACACTAGTTTATAAACTAATTTAAATTAATTAAATAATAGATATAAGCTAATTAATTTTTATAATTATAATATTTCTCTATTTTCTGAACAAAATATAGTATTTTTGTTCACAAATTGATGATTAATACATAAGAATCTATTCTTAGAAAAGAAACAAAAGTTAGAAACAAAATTTTTATAATCTAAAGATTAAAAAATAATTAATTTGGAAAAATATCCTCTTATTTGTTTAATTATTTTATTAGATAATAAATTTAACAAAAATTAATATCGTACAAATTCTACTAACATTCCTAAGATCTAAAGAGGTCTAATAGTATGCATCTTATTTTTAAGTAATAAAAAGTTGTTTCCAAATGAATCATAAACTCAAATCAGAACTAAAAAAGATAAAGATAAATCATAAATTAGACTTAAAAATGCATTTGAATATGTATTTAAAAAAATTTTAAGAGTATAATTAATGTGAAAACTCTAAACCTAATGCCTTTAATATCACTTGCTTAGAGAGTTTCCATAATATCTCATTAAACAACCATATGTCACTACTCAAGCTTCTCCATATCCAAGAAGCTCCACGCGACGCCGCAGAGAAGAAGGCGGCTCGTCGCATGGCGGGTGATGGATGTACCAAAAAACTGGTCAGCGTGAGCGTCAGGCGGCGACAACATGGGCCTACAAAGAACAGTAAGAGGTTGACCACTCACTGCCCTTGTTTTCCTATTAACTCCAAGACTCAAACAGTAATCGGGTCCTGAGCTCCTAACCGTTTGCCTAAATGCTCTTGTCCAATGACAGTGCCATCTCAAGACAACGACCGTGCACGCACGCGTAGTGCACCTGTCCTTTTCCAAATTGACCCCTTGTTTGTTTGCATGGCGTCGGGCTCGGTGTCTCCTTGCTCGAGGGCTCTTTGGACATTGTAGGACCTAAATCAACCACGAAACCATGTCAACGCGTGTCCTTGTTTAGCCTACGTCGGAAGGAAACACGTTCCAACAAGGATCTGCCCGTAATCATCATAATCACCTCGTCCTCGTCCTCGTCATGCACAGTGTAATCTTCTTGCAGGCCAACGACTGAGATTTTCTTTTCTGATCCAAATTACTTTTTCTCCAATAAATAATTTATCGAACGGTATCATTATCATCATGCACAGTGTCAATTTTTTGTTAATTAAACTAATATTTAAAAATTGAAAAATATTTTTATTAACCCACGAAGTATCCTAAAAAGGTTCAAGAAAGCGCCTTTAAGTCTTTTACTCACAGACTAATCATCGTTCGCACTGGGTCAATATCTATCGAAGAATTTGAAGTTTAATTGAAAAAAGAGATTATTAAAAAAAATTGGTTAATTTATTCTTATAAGAACTTATTAATTTACAAAATTTGATCGATTAATTAATAAATTGATCGATTTTTAATACAAAAAATATTAAAATAAATTGAACTGAAAAATTAGACAATTTAAGATTTTTACTATCGAACTAGTTGAGTAATTTTTTACATGTAATCATAAGTATTGTGTTTTACATGCCTAATACTTATCCTCGTGTCTTAATTTGGAAATGTGACACTCAAAAATTATTTATATGAAGATTTAATTTTATTTTAAAACCTGAATTAAATTAATCAAACCTAACTTAAATTATTAAATTATTATAATTATTTTAAATTATTTAAATTAAATTAAATTGATTCAAATCAATTTTAAAATTAAATTTAATTGTTATATTAATAATAGTTAATCAGTATATATATCAAATTTATAATTTTACATTGTATTTGTTTTGTTGTTAGTAAGAAAAAATCTTCCTAAGAAATTAATGTCATTATATTTTATAAATACGATATGTGTGTCTATGCATATATATTACATGCGTCGATTCAAATTAATTTTTAAAATTAAATTAAATTGTTATTTTAATAATATTTAATTACTTTATATATAAAATTTATTTTATATTGCATTTTTTTGTTATTACTAAGAAAAAAATTTCTAAAAATTTTAAATTTTTTTAGAAGATATAAATATATCATTGTATTTTATAAGTAGGATATATATATATATTGACACGCGCTTTAAGGGCGCTTGAGAGAGATATAGGAATCCAAACCCGATGCTACATAAAACGGTGTTAAACGGCGACGACACAGAGAAGGGGGCGCTGGACCCCACGTTATGAAAAGCAGTGTAGCTTAAAGAAGAAACAGTGTGGGTCCTACTTAAAGGGGTCTACATACTGAAAATGTAGACCCCACAATTTCCACTCAGAGATAGAGAGAGAAATCCTTTGTCTCTCTTCTTTCTCTCTGTCTCAGCTATTCTACCAGTCTACTACACAAAAGGCAAAGTTATGGTGATAAAGCAAAAGCTTTACTCAAAACACCATCAACCTAAAGCTTTTTAGTCGCCGAGCCACGCTGCACATATTCACACTATACGCTTCACTAATCAGAAAAGAAAAAGGAAAAAGACAGGGCCTGAGCTCTTCACGAGAAAAAGAAAAAAAAATCTCTCACTTGCACATACTCTTCATAGTTTCTGGGAAAGCTTCAGAATTTTGAGCTCTCCAGCTCTAACCCAGATAGGAAGTCTAAATTTTCTGGCCATTTCTGGGTTTTGCGTGCAGATTCTTGCTCTTCGTTTTACTGGTACGGTTTAGGGTGTCTGAATTGTGTTTTGTTTTGCTTTTTTTTTTCAAAGTAAAATCCATGCTTGAGTGTTCCTCTGGATTTGTTTATATATTCCTTTATTGCTTTATTGTACGTTTTGGGGTGTCGAGAAATCTCTGTCTCTCTCTGGTTTGTTTGCTTTTATTGACTTTGCCTTTTGTGTTTGGCGTGGATTTGAAGGGTTGGTGTGGACTAGAAAGCGTAGTTTAAGCCTTAGATGGATTTGGCATTTTTCTGCTTTCTCAGCTAGCGGGGTTGCGTATTCGGCGCTTTTGTCTTAATTAATGATAGTTGTAGTTCCTACGTTCTCCTATACTCTGTGCTGGATTGAGAGTGAAGTTAAGAATTTGCAGGAGTCATTCTTGGGTTTTAGTTGTTTGATCTGGTGAGCTTTCCAAAGAATGTTTTTTTTTAAATGTTTCTCACAGAGAAGGTTTATAAGATTTTGCATGTCGATGACTTTCTTGACCTAATTATTTGTTTCTTTGATTTTTCTTCTTTTAATATTGGCCATAGAATGAGAGAATACCAGAAAAGAAAAAGAAAGTTGAGGCTCAAATTTCTAGTTTTATTTATCATTTTGATATTTTAGCACGATTTGGAAACAGATGAAGTAGATACTGACGTAGATTTGTTGGCATCGAAATGGAAGGTCAGGCACAGATTTGCCATTTGGATTCTTAGTTGTCAAGAGTGTTCTCTCTCATTTATGCCTTCTTTTTCCTTTTACGAAAAAAAAACAGATTTGATTTTATCCCTGTACATGAATGGTAAATGTAGTTTCTTGAAGTCTACGTTCTTATATGTTCTGCCTGGATAGATTCAGTGTCTTTGATGGCTAAGAAAGTAAAATTGTTAACATGGGTAGGAAATGAAAATTACAGGTATTGGGCTGTTTGCAAGATTTAAATGTTTCTGTGAGCTGAAGTATGTACTAACCTCTCCAATTCTATTTGAAGGGTTTCTCAGTAAAAGGTGATTCCATGTGATGATATATCAGGCATGGAAAGAGTTCCAGAACATAAGATCCTTCCTGGCAAATTGCCTTCCATGGGTGGTCAGATACTGAATGCATATATGTCCTCAGGGAGAGAGGCCGGCCAGGGCACTAAGGTGCAGATAGGGTTGGTAAGAGATGCAGTGGCTCGTTTTAATGCTCAAGAATCCCATGTTATGGATTTTCCTGTACCTGTAAGGCCGTGGAAAGGAAAAAATTTTGTGCCTTTGCAAGAAGAGCCAATGCCTGATGTCATTATATCTAAGGACAGCGGTGATTCGTTTGGGGACGATGGCCCTAGTTCTTTCTCCGGGGCTAGCCATCCACCAGAACCTATTGATACAGATCTAATGAAGGCAGTGTATGTACCGATTAAGAAATCAGAGGCTGCGTGCCTTATGAAAAACAGGTCTGTGAAGGGGCCTTTTCTGGAAGATCTATCCATCAGAGTTCCTCCAAGGAAACCAAGCCCTGTCGTTCTTTCACCGGCAGAAAGCCTGGTTGAAGAGCCTAATGATTTAGTTACATCACCTTCTCCATTCTCTGTTCCTCGTCAATCTCAAAATACAGAAAATGGTCTCCTACCACCTGATTCAGAGGAGAAAGAATGTGTATGGGATGCTTCTTTGCCGCCAAGTGGTAATGTTAGTCCCCATAGTAGCATTGATAGTACTGGTGTATTCACAGCTATGAGTGTCGTTCATAGCTGTTCCAGTACATATCGTAGTGATGCTATGACAAGTGATGGCATGCTTAGTATGGATAAGAATTATGAGAGTACTAAAGGAAGTGTCAGTGTTAGAGGAGATTCACTTGAGAGTGCGAAAACTAGTGTGAGCCGGGCAAGTGATAGCAGTGGACTTAGTGATGACAGTAATTGGAGCAACATCATGGGGAGTGCAAATAAACCTCATAAAGGAAATGATCCTAGGTGGAAGGCTATACTTGCCATTAGAGCACGAGATGGAATTTTAGGCATGAGTCACTTTAGATTACTTAAGCGGCTTGGTTGTGGTGACATTGGTAGTGTGTATCTCTCGGAGCTTAGTGGTACCCGTTGTTTCTTTGCAATGAAAGTAATGGACAAGGCATCCCTTGCAATGAGGAAGAAGTTGACCAGGGCTCAGACAGAGAGGGAAATTTTGCAATTATTAGATCACCCATTTCTACCAACTTTGTATACACATTTTGAGACTGACAGATTCTCATGTTTGGTCATGGAATACTGTCCTGGTGGAGATCTGCATACTTTAAGGCAACGGCAGCCCGGGAAGCATTTTTCTGAATATGCTGCAAGGTGTGCACTTTTTCTTAATGTTTTTGCATTTTTATACTAAAATAGCTGCATCCAATGTTGAAGAGTGGTGTTTGGGGTAAGAATTTTTCTAAACTAATTAGTTGATAGTGTTTACATTCTTCTAGGGCATAGTGGATGCTGAATTACTTGTTAATGATGATCCATTGATATTCAAGTATGTTTGAGAGATCTGTATTTGTCTGCATGATATAGCTTCCAAGGTGTTTCCTAATAACATTACAACTTCTATGGCTACTTAATCATTGGTTCCTTTCTCTCTATAGGTTTTATGCTGCAGAAGTTCTGTTGGCACTTGAATATCTCCACATGCTTGGAGTTGTCTACAGGGATTTGAAACCTGAAAATGTTCTTGTTCGTGATGACGGGCACATAATGCTTTCAGACTTTGACCTTTCGCTTAGATGTGCAGTTTCGCCTACCCTGATAAGGACATCTTTTGATTCCGATCCTGCAAAGAGGGGTGCTGGTGGTGCATTCTGTGTGCAGCCTGCCTGTATAGAACCCTCATCAGTGTGCATCCAGCCAGCGTGCTTTATTCCTCGCTTATTCCCTCAGAAAAGTAAGAAGAAAACCAGAAAGCCTAGAGCAGAACTTGGTTTGCCTGCTAGTGCACTTCCAGAGCTTGTAGCAGAACCAACTGCAGCCCGCTCTATGTCTTTTGTAGGGACTCACGAATACCTAGCTCCAGAGATAATCAAGGGAGAAGGTCATGGCAGTGCCGTTGATTGGTGGACGTTTGGCATTTTCTTGCACGAACTTCTGTATGGTAAAACCCCATTCAAAGGCTCAGGAAACCGTGCTACATTGTTCAATGTGGTTGGACAGCAGCTCAGATTCCCTGACTCACCCGCAACTAGTTATGCAAGCCGGGATTTGATCCGAGGCTTGCTGGTGAAAGAACCACAGCACAGGCTTGGGGTGAAACGAGGTGCAAGTGAGATCAAGCAACACCCTTTTTTTGAAGGTGTGAATTGGGCACTTATAAGGTGCAGCACACCACCAGAAGTGCCAAGACCAGTAGATACTGAATTGTCTGGGAAATTTGGACCTGTTGATCCAATAGGGGTAGGAAGCAGCAGCAAGAGAATAGTAGGAACAGATATGAAATCTGGGGGTAAATTTCTTGACTTTGAGTTCTTCTAATACATGGAAATGATGTCTGTGTTCTAGTAACATCCTTAGTTTTTATGTTATAAGAACATGACTGCATTGCTGCTCTCTTGTCAGGATGCTCACATGGTTAAGAAAAAAAAATTCAATTGGAAATCAGTAGCTTTGATTCACTAAAATTTTCATGCAGTGGATTGCAGTTAGTATGTTTCAATCTTTACATAGCCCCCCTAGAAGACTTGTGCCATTCTCATTTTAAAAGAGTAGGTGTAGAATTTGGGGTTGGTATTTGGGCCTTGCCCATTTTAGACCTGTGTTGACGAATGGTCAAGCTCGAGTTGATTGGGCTTCAGGATAAGGCCAGGCGGGAGATGGGCTTCCTCCCTAGTGTAGATATCGAAGTTTTGTTATAAGCCCATTCTAAGTGGTGACTAATATGCATTCGGTGCCATGAACACTTAAGGATAGCATGGACCGCCTAAACTGAAGCCTGGAACCTAGAGAAGGCTATTGTTAGACAATGGTAGAGATTTCAGGCCCGGGGAGCACATTACTTGGGCCTTTTGATATTTTGTTACTTTCTATGAGGTTTAGTTGGGTCTTCATGGGCTATCGTCAGAATCCGACTCTTTAAAGTTCGAGTTCGAGGTCGAAATTTCTTTAAACTTGACATCGAATCAGTTTAAATATAATTTGAAAATTCAAATTAAGTTAATTTAGAAAGTCTAATAGAAAAATTATGCAAAGAGAATCACATCAACACCATTCAGTATGAATCTCGCTAATACCCGAAGTCTTAAAAAGGTCCAGTGATTAACCTTAACTAATAGAGAGAATCATATCGGTAATGTTTATATAGGCATATGATTTATTCATGGATTAATGAAATAACAGTCTAAATAATTAATCCTTTCTTATAGGACGACAGTTTGTAAGATATCCGACAAGTTTCAGGTATCCGGTACGAGTTGGGAGCAGAGGTTTCGGATCAAACATAAATAGGAAGCAATGAAAAAAGGACTAGTGTTTCTGACATCTCCAACATGAAAAACTGTTTTAACATTAAAGATTGGAAAGAAAGCAACCTTTGAAGAGCAGGGAGACAAAAGGATGCAGTGTGAGCATGGCCTATTCACCAATTGCTGAAATTGTGGAATCAACCGATACAACACAATCAAAGCAAATTCCTATACACAAGACTTCTTTTAAAAACAGATGATCAAACCTCAAAACGGCTCTCCACTTATATATACATTTTCAATATCATCAAAAAGAATTGGTTAATGATCTATTTGATTGCATAAGAGCGGTTGCATACCAGTTCAATTGCTTCTGTGAATAATGAAGAAAAACTGGTCAATGCCTGGAAAACCCCTGGCAAGCCTGTCTGAAGATTGTTAAGTGTCATTGCTCTTGTTACCTCCACCGCCTTGGCATGCCTCAGCATCTCATCTTCCACTCGTCTTTGGCAATTTGCAAGCTCGGATTTCTTCTCAGCCAAAGGATCTCGAGCATCCAGCGCATGTATGTTCTCCGGGCTGTTATCTGGAAGACCGATACCAACCATCGAGTAAGACTGGTAGTATTTCCTCTCTATATTACGGAGAGATGAAGCCTTCTTCTCCAATTCCTTTGATGTAGTGTCCGTCCGCTTTTTGATTTTGAGCTCCTCAGTTTGTTTTACGAATATCACATGGACAACATTGATAAAACTCTTGATAGCCTCTGAAGCAACAGTGTCAGGAACACGGTCGAGGGCAAGCTTCCACTCATCCAAGAAAGCATACACCTCGGAGTGCTCCACGCCAGTGTTGATATTGTCATTGTTCACTGGAAGAAGAGTAAGCTTGAACCAGCCATGGATGGAGTCAATGAAGTCCCTTTGGAACTTTATTAGGCGGCAGAAACTGGAATGCCATGTGCATACGGCAGACTCAAGATCTCGAGTTGCCTGTCTGTGAAGCTCGGAAGTCAATTCACCCTTGATTGATCTGTTCACCAGGCCACGAACTTGTTGCACAATGTGGTTCTGCACTTCATGGTACTGGTGCATGGACCTCCACATGTACATGAATCTGCATTAATCAAGCTTTTAAAAACATCCACTGATCACAACTCACCACTAAAACAGATGTAGCATCCAGTGGGAGGGTTCAGATTTTTCAAACATGTTATAAGGGGATTACAGAATTGGCAAACCAAAACTACAGGTCAAATGCAGGAAATACAAACAGTGGGGTGACAAACTAAGACAGTTCCTGTAACAATTATTCGATGTCTCCGCTAAAAACGCAAGTTAACCATATGCGATCTTCTTGTGATGCAAATTAATGGGTAATATTAACTTCAATAATCATTTCCAGCCCATGAATGCCTAACAGCTGAGGAAACTGAACCGAGAATTATAATTCAACCTCGATCGGCCAGGAATTCAGCTGGAAAAAGAACATAAAACATAAAAGAGATGCAGAATCGGGGCGTGCATCCTGAAACTCAAGGACAAGGCACAAGTGTTACAGACAATATGAAGCAAGTGGCTGGCCTGACAGAATTGTGATGATTAATGAATGCTTCTACTACCTCAAGGAAAGGAAGTAACATAGACAAGAAAAAACACTTAAATCTGGGAAAGAAAATGATACCAACACCAGGAAATTATCCCGTGATCCGGAAATTATTCCGTAATGCAACAAAGAAAATGTTCCCAAGTGCAGTTCCTAGCATCAAATTTGTCTCCCTCTGTAAATCTCATACTGCATTCACAAACCGACGAGATTAAAAAACGAATCAACATACCCATGACACAGTTCAACCAACTGAGGAACAAGATTGGAGTCCCGAAGCCCAACGATGGCCGTGGAAGTGGTAGAAACAGCTTGAGATGTGACGAAAATTAAAGACTGCAGTCTCGTTATCGAAGCCTTCGTCTTGTCTAACTTACTATCATCCTCCCCCTTATACTCCTGACTTTGCAGTGTGGATAGCTTCTTCTCATGCTCAATCTTAACACCTTCTCTAGACTACATAAATTCCAAAAACACAATTACATTCATCAATCAGAAACTATTTAGCATTTATCAATCAACATTTCCAAGGTTTCCTGATGTTTATTACATGACAAAGTCATTTTAAGACAACCCGCCTAATGTTCTAAAGAGCATAATCCTAAATTGTTGTCCAAATACGACATCAAGGTTAAAAGATAAAAAAGGATTGTTACAAACGGATCCAATTACAATACCTTTTTCGCCATTAACAAGTACGGTCTCTTTTTATGTAAAAAGAAGGCGACTTTGGACCGACCACAAGCACACATCCCTAGGACAAGCAATCCTCGTCAATCCGATGGACTGAGAAGGTTATTCAAATCCAGAAAAGCTTTTGAATATTCAGACAAAAAGAAAAGGTTCGACAGGTAATTACGGAGATCGACAAGTATTAAGAGTAACGTCCACCGACCAAATCAAAACCAGGAAGTAATCAACATCCACAAATATTTTCTCTGTCCTAAAAACCTAAAGAAACGACAAAAATATAGCAATCATCTTACCAGTAACTGCACTAGTCTACAAGGAAAGCAAGTACCTTCACTTCCTCGTAGAGCTTCTTTTCCCAAGCTAAGAGGCGATCCATTGTAGAACAGAGACTTCTGGATCCACCCGGTTGATTAAGCAAACCCGGGTCGAGCCGGTACTTAACCGCCAGTGGGGGTTTTAACGTCCAACTCGAACTCAGATTGCTCAGTACACTCGTTGAATGATAAACCGTTTCTACCATTTTTTTCAAAGTTAAACAGAAACTTTAATTAATAAATAATAATAATAATAATAATAATAATGAAAGTCTTACTCTTTAGTTGTCTGAAACTCCGATCAAGTTGTGCTCTCCCGATCTCGAGCATCTCCGACACCTGGTCGCCGGCAGCAGCAGCCTTATCGAAATTTTCCTTAATTGCTTCAACTATCTCCTTCAAATCCTTATGCCTTACCACCATCTTCATGTCGGAGAACTCCCCGGTCTTAAAGCTCGCCGACGACCAAGCCTCGTCCGACTTGTCGGTCTTACTCGCATTTCGAGCCGTTGGAGGCTGTTTAACCGATTCTGCCCGAACCGACGGCCCGAAATTCGATCGGGTCCCGATCTCGGATCTGGACTCTCCATTCTCCACCTCCTCTTCGACGTTGTCGTCTTCGTCCGACGAGCTCGTGGTGCTGAAGTGGTCATGATCGCCCCATTCGCTACACTGAACTTCCTCTCTCTCAGTCTGTTCGTCAGCAACTGAGTGATGCTTTCTGATGTTGCTGTCGTATCTTTTGTTGAAGAAGTTGTACTCCGATCTCTCCGTCTCGGTTTCAGTGTCCATGTCATCGTCTGCGTCCAAGTGGTGACGTCCGAATGCGTCGTTTTGGCTTTGGCTTCGCGCTTTTCGGTTAAAGAACTCCGAGTCTGGAGGTGACGGAGGGTAGAATTTTTCCCAGTTCCACACGGAAGACGCTTGTGAAGGTGTACTTGAATACGATGAATTCGCTTGATAAGCTGTCGGATACTCGAAATTCGATCTCTGACTCCTCGGAGACGACGAGAAGCTCGACTCCGATAGTATGTGAGGTAGCTTCGCCGGCTTACGCCGGCGAGTGGCGGCGCCAGTGAGGATGGGAGGGAGCTTAGAGCTTGCTATCGACGGAGAATACGGTGGTGGTGGTGGCGGCGGGTGGAGAGACGGCGACGGTGACGGAGAGGGACGGACAGGGACGCGAGGAGGAATCGAATTGGAGGTGACGGAAGGAGCAGTGCTTGGGCTTGGATTGCCGATGAAGACCGCGGGACTTTGCTCGGAGACTGAGAGAGGTTCGCCAGCTGCAAAAGAGCAGAGAGCTGACCCGGTGACGCGGAGGGAGCGGCAGTAATCAGCGTGCGCGGCGGCGAGATGGTGGCGCGCGTCGACAGCTTCCTTGATGAGGCGTCGCCGATCTTTGCACCGCCTCACCGTATCTTCATTGTCCAGCTTCGACGACGTACAACCCATGTCGATACCGAACACGAAACAGAAGGAAAAATGGTTTGTTTCACTGTAGTAAGTAAGCGAGTGACGAAGGGGCTCAAGTGGTTATAGTTTGGTCCTTGTCTCGGACAATTAACGTCCCATCTCTGCTTCAGTGTTTTGTTTCCATCTCTTGTCTGTCTTGTGCAACAAAAGACAGACCAATCCGATAGGGACAGCAGTCAAGGTATTAATTAATGTAATAATGTTTGATTAGAGTGTGATTACTGATTAGTGTATTTGTTGGCTAATATCATGATAAGGTGGATCTTAGAGGAATATTGGGTGGACCCACTAAGTGATTATATCTAATCAAGTGCACTGTTGGATTTTGTTTCTTTTCTTCAAGTAGACTGTTTATCTAAACTTTTCATGGACCCGTTCAAGAATGGAATTGGCCATTTTTAAATTCAAATTTAACATAAATTTAATTTTCTTGAATTTAAACTTAATTTATATTTGCTTAAAGTTTATATAAAACTTGATTAAATTTGAATAATTTAATTTAATTTAATTTAATTTTTATTTTTATTTAATAAAATCTACTTTTTTATTAAAAAGATTAACTTGGCTCTAATATAGATCTATATTTAATTTGGATTAATCTTGATATTACGAGATTCATAAAAAATTTTATATATAAAGGATGAATTTAGGAGTAAAAGGTAAAGTTGTTTCTTTGTGACCATAAAATTACAAGCTCAAGTTACTTAACTATTTAAAAATTTGTATATAAAAGTATCAGAGCAGAGATGAAAATATATTATTAAAAATAAACTAGAGTCTATTAAAAAATAATTTAGAAAGAAAATATTTTATTAAAATTTAAATAAAAACTTAAAATTTCACAAAATATTTTTTATTTTGAGTAAGTTGAGGATTTTTTATGTGAGTCATTTAGAAGCAATCTTTTTACTAGTTAAAGTCAAGGTGGCGTATTACTAGACCTCTTCTAACCCTACATTTCAACTAAAAATTTTACTAATTGTTGTTGCAGTAATTTTCTTAAATTAATCAATTTTTATAAATTAAAATAAACTAATTAATTTTATTTAATAATCTCTTTTTCAAATTTCAAATTTTAAAAATAAGAACAATTTTTTAAATAATATTTAAAATTTCTAATTTTAATTTAATTTTTAATTAATTTTATAATAGTATAATATTAATTAGCTTAAGGAGATACTTAGTTAATGAGTTTCGGATGATATTAATGGATAAGGAATGAACAACATTTGGTTAGTTATCTATAATCATTGCATCAACAGGTTTTTAATATTCCACTTTTGAGGTTACCCGATACCCCCACATGTGAAAGGAATGATTTTCATTTTTTACTAACAGGCAAGTGTCCTGTGACATCATTTTTTTAATTAAATATAATTACTTAAAATGTAAATAATTAATTATTATTTTCTTTTTTAATAATTAAATATAATTAATTAAAATATATTAAAATTTGATATAAGATAAATTTTATTTTTTTATTTTTAATATTTTTAACAAATTAATTAATAATAATAATTATTATTATCATTTTTACTAATTATAATAATTATATTCATTACGACGTATCAAACCAACCGCAACAAACTCCCAGTTTTCGTTCCATGCCATTTGTCTTATTGTCTGACTGGACCCAACTATCTAAGGTTGCCTTTGTGTTTCTTCTGAAATTGTATATTAAATATATAAAATGTAACAATTCAAAAGTACCTTTCTATAGTGTTTAGGTGAGGATCTGATCCTCTGTGTATAAAAACATGACCTGATCGCTTTCAAAAAAAATTCCATGCCTTCTCTTTTTAAATATTAACTCATTGCAGTTCCTGATCATTTGCTATCCTCTTAGACTTTCTACCTCTTTCCTTACATTTTTACGGTATCAGATTTTCTCTTTCAATTATTAAATTTTTATTATATTCTATTAAATATTCACATATTTTTATAGATCCTACGTAAATATTTGGATAAGATTTAATAAAGCATGATTAGAGCTAAATGATTAAAACAAAAAATTAGATGTGATATTTCACATTTCACAAAATTTTGTTAATTCTTTTTAAATAGATATAAACAAAATATTTTTACTGTTATTTTTAATTCTATTTTGCATTTATATCATTATTAACACGAAACTTATTTACATAACAATTAAACTTACTTCAATTATTTAAGAAATATTGAGGTTCAAATTATACTTTTAATTAATATTAAAAATATTTTTTAAAATTATATCAACATTTAATTAATATAAATTGCTTAATTGGGATATTATATAATGCTAACTTGATACCTCAATTATTAAAAACTTACAAAAACATAATTTTTATTAAAATTTAAGATGCTATTACTACTAGTATGATTTAAAAAATATTAAAATATAACATAATATTATAAATAATGATATAAAAATTTTAAATTTTTTAAAAAATATTTAAGTGCAATTTAAAATTGATCTTCTTATGTGACTTATATATTAATATAAACAGTCAAGTTAAGCTTAAAAGAGTCAGTAGATCAATCTTTTAAAACTGAACCAAAAGTTAAACTAATAAGATAAGATATTTAAGAATTAAAATATTTAATCGGTATTAGATCATTATAAAATTAGTTAAAAATTGAATAAATTAAAGAATTCGAGAAATAATTAGAAAATATTACTCTTATCTATCAAAATTTTAAAATTTAATTAAAAAGATATTATTAAAAAAAATTAATCAATAAACGGGTTTTAACAATAAAAATTATTACACTAAATTGAATCAAAAAGTAAAAAATCGAACTAAAAAATTGATCGATTTAAGGTTATTATTATACCAAATTAGTTCAGTTTTCAAAGTACTATTAAAACTGCAATTTATTTTATTCTTAAAAATACATTTAAATTTACAAATAGCTATATAAACTAAAATTTTGGGATTTTAAAAAAATAAATATGAGATAATAAATCCGGTCCTTTCACTGCGATTTCAATAGATTTATAAAGCAAACATTCCATAGAATCTGAAAAGAAAAAGGAATGTTTCGAACGGAAAAAGCACAGAGCTCAAAAGGGACTTTGTCATAATTGAAGGACATGCATAGATTGCCTCGGATCCCCTTCATAAGCGCCAAATTAGAACCCAGAACAAACGATACTTAAAAGGAGTTTAACGATGTGCAGCAGTAGTAGTACAAGCAATTCCAGGGAAGAAGATGACAAATTGGTCCAAGACATAAGGAAGGAACAGAATCCTGGCACTATAAGACGAACACATGTTAGTTTCTCACATCCTAGGTGTTGAAAGTAGACAAGCCTCAAGTTTCCTGCTCCAGCTGTTGACACAAACAAGTATATCAACCCAAAAAGCTGCAACTATTAATTGTTTTCCCTGGATTTTAGATCTTCCAAACAAAACCCAGAAAAGTTCATAAAGAAACAGAATCAATAGTGCAACAATCCACAGAAATGATGGAACTCTTTTCTTCCCTAAAAGCTAAACGAGAAGTGGACAAATGCTCCAGGAGGACCAACCCATAAAAGAAAAAGTAGCCACTCTTTCTTCTCTCTCGACTTTATTGATTAAGGGCAAATGTTCCTCTGGTGGACCAAAATCATTACTTTCACCTAAGAGCTTGTCACCTAATTTCCAATCTTTCCTAGATCTAGAAACAGTGGATTTAACTAATAACAACCAAAGTATTGGTGTTCCTTCTTACAACATAACCACAGTTTTGTGTTGCTCTAGCGTGTGCATTATTCCATGTCCAGAAATATTACCTGAAAGGTAATGAACTTTGAGAAATGCTGACATTTGTTAGGAATGGAGAAGCTGTTTCCACTAAAAGCAGAGAGACAGCAGGTTCGGGCTAAAACAAAGTTGTTTTAGCCTGAACCCAATCGGACAGGATTTTCTACCAAGAGAAAAAGCGTGTCCATTGCCATGTGTAAGCAAAACCAAGGCTGCTGATTCTTCAGAGTCAAGAATCTCTTGGAACCTCTGTGCTTCTAAACACATATCCACTTAGAGTAGTATAAATTTTTTTCTCACATATCAGAACACTTAGCCTCAGTAATTCAAGGAACTGATTACATTACTGAAAGATAGAAAGATGTGTTATCCCAAGAAAACAAAGGGCAAGAGAAGAAGACAGAAACTAGAGGGTAAATACATTCAATTTCAAACGTGAGCAACCATGAAGACGTATTTTCACATGGCAGGGTCCCCACAAACCAGTAGATATGTAGCAGAATCTAGTTGCGCTTCGTGTCCCACCAACAAATTCTAATGCCCAACAGCTAGCAGAAATATGTAAACGAATCGGCTTTTATGGTGAAACAGTTCAGAGAGAGGCATTCTCATCCATTGCAGTCAGAGATAGGGTCGAGCCTGCCATCCATTGCAGTTAGAGATAGCAACTGATAGGGTCGAGCCCCATTGATAAATTTGGGTATCCTAACACCGATCAAACTGGAAAAATAATGTCGTTTTTAATTGATTGACGTCAAGCCGGACCGGCCTAAACTGCCAACCCAAAGACTGAACAGTCAGCTTGATACGAGTCTTTGTTTCGCTGACAAAACTACCAGTGGGTTTTCCTGTTGGAGATGACGAACTCTCGTAAAAACAGGAGTTCAGATCTTTGTCCAATTTTTACGGTGTCTTATTGTGTCCAGTGAATCTCAGCCATTTATTTATACAGGCTCCACATTTATTTATATGGAGCTCACGCAAGACCCGCATAAATGAATGACTGAAATTCACTGGACACAATAAGACACTATAAAACTTGATAGAGGATTTTGTTCTGTAAAAAAGAGCCAGCACTTCTGTTCACTTTATCATTTCTACGTTCTGTCTCGTAAATTTCAGCCATCTATTTATGTGAATTTTACGAGAATCCCGTATGAGTAAATAGTTGAGATTCATGAGATAAGATAGGGACAGAATAAAATAGACAAAAAAAATCCTGCCCTTAAAAAAATAATGCTGGAAGCGGTCAACACTTTCAATACCTAAATTAAATTTTAATTATTGAAAAATATTAAAAAAACAAAAGAGCTTTCAGTTTCGCTTCTACTTTTTTAAATTGGTATTTAATTTTAATTTTAGTTTCTATTTTTAAATAAAAATAAAAATCTATTTAATCATTAATAATAATATAATTATATTTTTATCAGTAATTATCATTACATATGAAATAAAACTTAAATATGAAATATTTTTAGTTAATTAAATTTACTTTAAATCTCTTATATAATATTTTAATAAATTATCGATGAAATTATTTTTATTAAAATAAATATTTTATAAGTTAAATTTTATTTTAAATATGCTTTAATTACTCAATAAAATTTATTTATTTTGAAAACATTTTAAATTTAATTATATTTATTAATAATTATTAAATTAAGTTAATTTAATTTAATTTAAAAAATAAAATAAAATGTTCATTATTCTTATTAATAATTAATATATTAAATAATATATTTAAGTGATAGCAAATCAAATTATAAAAAACAAAAACAAAAATAAAACTTTCCCTAATTTTTATAAATTTTGAAAATTGAAAGAAATCAAAACTAAAATAAAAAATTTAAGCAAACAAAATTTTTTTAAAATTTGAAAATAAAATAAAAAGTTGTAAGTATGAATGATTTTGGCCTTTTGCTTATCTAGGAGTGTGCAATAGATTAGAATCATGAACTACTCTTTACACGTATCCAAGCCTCGGACTGTTAAGGCAAGGGAGACTAAACAAGAAGACGGATAAGAAAAGAAGTGTACTGCAAAGACGAAGGCCACGAGATATCGAGGAACAGGTAAGTCTATCAGGAAAAATCCAGAGTGATGCAAGAGTGGAGACTTATCCTTGAGGTATCAGAAAAAGACACATTCATCTGCCAGCAATGCATATGTGCCTTTTTATATTCCATCGTGCCCATCATATCATAAGGAGATGGAAAAAGCCATACAAGAATTGCCATGAAAGAGGAGTTCAATCACTTTTCTCTTGTTTGGTCTATGTTTAACTTTTCATATGAAAAAAAACCCAGGATAAGAATCTTGAAGAAGAAGGAGAGAGTAGAGAAATTGGATGACAGACTTACCAGCATACTTTGTTTTGAAAAGCTTGAGTCGGGCCAAGTTAAAGACTCAGTCGATGTTATATCAAAACGGTATCGTTCTAGTTGCTGTCCGAGCAGACTATAGTAAAAAAAACTTTTACTTAGCGTTTGGTTGGATAAGTTTTCGAGAAGTTAATTTATACAAAAGTCTTTTTTAAGAAAAAAAGATGTTTGATTATAAAATAAAAAACGCTTATTTAATAGATATGACTTTTTTGACAGTCAAAATACAGCTTTTAATAAGCTCAAATTTGGAGTTTTTCAAAAAAACGTTTTTTAAATCGATTTTTCAGATCAATTAATGAGCCTATTTTTAGTTTCTTTTACCCTTATGTTCTATACATAATTCTCACAATACCCACAAACTCATCTTCCCGTTTATTATATATTTAACTATTTACTCAACTTGGATAATTATTTTGAATTTTATATAATATTATTTGAATTTTTTGTATGTTTTAATATTTATTTTTGATATTAGTTTACTTATGTTATAATCTATATAAAAGATTTGGTTAGATATATTTTCATTTATGTTTCATATGGTTTAAAATTATATAATAATTAATATATTGTGCTTTGCATATTATTTAATATAATTTAAATAATATTTGTACGCATAAAAAATTTGATCACAAAAATAAAATATAGCTAAAATTAAAAGTACTTTTTATTTTTTTATTACCAAACAGTCTATTTTATAAAGCTCTTTTAAAAAACTCTTTTTAAAATGACAGTCAAATAATCAACTGGTTTCTTAAAAAAGTTCTTTAAAAAAAAGATTTACAGAAAAAAGCGCTACTAACAAAAGCTCTATTGATATAAGCCCAACCAAACATAGGCTTAACGACAAGTAGACAATTCAAAATCTAATCCTTCCTTCACATATGGACATACTCATGAATCATTTGGTTGCATAAGCCACGAGTAAGTGCTCCATAAAAGCAGAACTGTGGGACAAGACTTAAGTAAGCATCTACTTACTTACTTAAAACTCAATCATTACCCCTTCTTTTCCCTCCAAAAACATTTTCATCTTTATCTACTTACTTAAACCTCATTCCTTACCCCTTTATTTTCCTCCAAAATCAATTCAGTTGTATAAAAACTTCCAACATAATTCAACTTTATAAAAGTGTCAGCTTCTCACAACTTTTAGAACATCGATTTACGCAAAGATGCTTGTGAGAATAATAGTAATTCTTGGGAGAATAATAGTAATGCTACTTTCGTAACGCTCATTCTTCTTCACGCAGAATAATAGTTGACGCTGAGCTTTCCTTTTCTGAAATTTAAATGGCTCATTCTTCTTCACGTAGAGCTTCTCCTTCTCGCTTGTCCCCTTCTCTCCTTCGTCTGCTTCGAATCTGTGTGAATGGTATACGATTTTTAAAGCGTCGCCATCACCGCCTACGACCACGATGGTGACGCCGTGGAAAGCTCCCGATGAGATGATTGGCGTGTCAGTGCCTAGAAAAGCTCGGTTAGGTAGAGAGGTGGAAGAGAATTTTCTGTTATGGCCTAATAGAGGTTGAGATTTTTCAGTGTGTCGTATCGTTCTTTTTTTGGCTAATGACTTCATGTTTCGCAGCGTCTACTAAGAGGTCTCATGATTATTAGGCTTCAAATGGTGGAGTTGGTGCAGAGCATACTCTCCACCAAGCTTCTGCTTCTCCTGTGAGATCCAGTGGTCCTTGCGTCACGGCGGTGTTGGCTTCAGCTTCCGCGTCGCCGGCGTCTGTCTCGCCCTCTTCTTCTAATGCTTCGGTTAAAAAGAAGATGGTCTGGGACTTTCCACTGGAAATTCATTTCTTTTCATTAATTTCTTGATAGGTTCGGTCTAATGAGTGAAAAATGTTTTTGCTGTCTGTAGAAGCCCAATGGTTCGAAGCAGAGACCGCCCAAATCGTCTTCAAAGTCTGCTTCATCGACTCAAGAGGAGATTGAGATGGAGATCGCTCAAGTGTTGTATGGATTGATGAATCAACCGCAAGGACCTTCAAGGGAGGATTTGGTTTCAGATGATGGCATGAAATTTGATTCTTCAAAAGAAGTGAGCAACCATAAGCTCACTGCTGATGCTAAATCCAAAGTTTCGTCACCGACCTCTAACTCTTTACCTCAGCCGTCTTCTATTCCATCAACCAATTCTAGCTCTTGCGCGGCTGCTCCTACGTCTGCGATTGGTGAGTTTCTTTGGGCTGTCAAAAAGCTCAAAACTCAACTTCTCTTTTAACTTCTTCTCCAATGTTCTGTTCAGTGGCGGAGAAAATGGCGGAGAAAGATAGAAAATTTGGTTGCATATTAAGATTCCATATTTTCAGTCCACTTCCCAGGATCATGTCAACTTAACAGAACACAAAAGGTTCCACTTTTGGGGAATACTGACGGATTCTTTTTCCTTTTTGGGTATTGGTGAATTCTCATACAAATTTGC
>JAOQMR010000009.1:22461062-22506233 GCA_027563865.1 Erythroxylum pelleterianum | reverse complement strand
GTTTTCCACGTAAAAATTGACTGTGTTATTTATTTTTGCTGCTTAATTTTGTGCGCATTGGTGAGTTGTTGGCTGCTATTTTTGTTGGATTAGTTGTGGTTGTTCACACAGGGAAAGGTTTATTGGTTCTGGTTTTATTGCCGCTGCGTGACCGATACCTCCTTTCCCAATACGGGATACTTACGATTACGAATGCTTCCCAAACACCTGCAAAAACAAGCTCAACATATAAAAAGGTCCTTGCCCATCATCCTGGCATAGAAAAGAACAACAGTGACAATCACAATATTAAACAATCAAGTGCTAAAACACTGTTACACAAATTCACAAACACCTAGTAAACCTGCAACTGAAGAGAGATTGTTCCAAACCTTACTCCAAGTGTGATAATGTCTGCTTAAGGGTGCTCATTTTACAATCACAAAACTGAAAAGAGAAGCTTCCTAATAGCAGCTCAAAAGACAAGACAGGCAGGTTATGCAACAATATCTAAGAATTGACAATGAATCAAATTCTTTTAGCAACAAAACAAAGTAATAAATGGATCTACTCATCTTTTTAATGCCAAGCAGTAAGCTTCATTCAACATAATATAGCAAATGCCAAGAAGCAGGCAAGTGGGCGATTGAAACTAGGATGCTTACAGCGTACTGGCCGACGCGCCGTCATGAGTAGCTTGTACAGCCGCTATATTGCTCCGGGAATCGGCCACCGGATTTGATTGGCGGCGATTCTGTGAAGAGTGTTTTGATTTCCCATTTAACGGTTCAATGAATAGAGCAAATTGTTGGTAATTGACACTATTTTGCATACGAAAGACATTATATATAATAATTTTTTATGATCTTATGTAATTATCAAAATTAGAAATTTGCAAAATCTATTTTGTCAATTCAACCAAAGTAACAATAAGGAAGTACCAAATTCGGAAGACAACGACTTTAACATAAATAGCTCCGAAAGTATTGAAACCACTGTTCCAGATAAAGAGGTTCCCTTTGGCGCTAACGAATCACGTCCTTATCAGTGGCTAAAATCCTAAAGTTCTGATTTTAAAATCTAAACAATCGAAGAGAAACCCTAATTACAGAGAGCAATAAAGTTGGATTCTTTTTCATAGGTCTTAAGAATGGATATCGAACAAAGACAAGCAGAGCTGATCGATCACTTCGTGAAGCAAGCTTCTGCTATGGAGGGCTCAGCACTTGTGTCCGTTGTCGTCGAGGCCACTTCCCATCCCTCTCTATTCGCTTTCTCTGAAATCCTCGCGGTCCCTACAATTGCCCAGGTAAGAATCGGACAACCGTTTGTCGTTTTCTCGTAGTTCAATTGTGTTCACGTCGTTTCTTTGTTTTTGGCGCTTTCTTTGTTTGGTTTTTGCAATTTTGCTCGTTTTGTTGGCTCGTGGGAAAATAAGAAAAATAGGATCTTCGAGTCTTTGGTTAGTGATTTCATGGTCTTTCTAAATCAGAACTTGACGTTTTGTTGGTACTGATAAACTCATGGGTATTAACTCGTAAACTTATGCAGCTTGAAGGAACTGAGAATTCTTCGTGTCTGAATGTGCTTCGGTTGTTTGCTCATGGCACTTGGAGTGATTACAAGAGTAAGCATATAGCTTCCGGCTTTGTTTTCTATGAATTGTTTTCCAGAATGAATCCATAAAGTTTGGTGTAGTACTCAAAAGAGGACAGTGTGTAAGAAAGGTGATAAATTATAAAAAGCTCTGCTGAATGTTGATGAGCAAACATCATCTTGTTGATGATGTTGTGTGTGACGGAATCATAGGCTACAAACTCTATACTCTGCCATTTTCATTTATATCCAATGATGGCTTAGATAATAAATCTCTCACTCTTGTTTCATTCGCCTTGATTCCTAGCATGTACTGCAACGAACTTTACTATTGAATCCATTTGTTTACAGATTATGCAAGTAGTCTCCCACGGCTGGTTCCTGATCAAGTCCTTAAACTAAAGCAACTCACTGTGCTAACGCTGGCCGAAACAAACAAGGTGTCCTTTTTTTTCTAGGCAACCTTTAAAAAAAGTTCTGATGAGGTTAAGTTGCATAAAATATTTTTAAAGATGAAATATTGATGTTGAGTAACTACTGGAATTGGGGACCAAATATATTTGCTTAATGCTGTACTTGTAAAATGCATTACAAAGAGAAGTTATTTGTTTTCAGGTTTTTGTGTGTGTGTGATATTTATGAGATGTACCTGTATTCTGTATATTATGTTGATTGTTTTGACATTTACTGTAAGTAAAAATTGTGTTGACCTTTTTTATCTTGTTTGTCTTTAAGACTGAGTGTTTCCACTGGCTGCTTCCCTCTATGGCTCTTGGTTTGATGCATTTTCTCAGGTATTACCCTATGATGAGCTAATGCGAGAGCTAGATATCACAAACGTCCGTGAACTTGAGGATTTTCTTATCAATGAATGCATGTATACGGTGGGTCTTTCTCCAATTTGGAATTTATTCCTAAGTGAACTTTTGTTTCTGTTTATATGTAAAGCTTGCTTTTGTCATGAACCGAATGATCCATGTAATGTGATGGTGGTAAAAAATCATTCTTGATCTGAGTTTGGAAAAAGTATGGTTCTAAACACGCACTACTAAGGTGCTTAAACAGAAGGAATGGATACGATGAATGCTGATTGTTGACTATGATCTGTTCTTCTATACGATGAATGCTGATGGTTGACTATGATCTGTTCTTCTATTAGGGAATGGTTAGAGGAAAGCTGGATCAATTGCGAAGGTGCTTTGAGGTCCGACAATTTCGGTTACATTATCTTGTGTTGTTTGGCATTTCCCCTTTATTTTTCACCATCTGTCAGGGCTGTTGAAGCTTATTAATATTCTTTGGAGGACAGGTCCAATTTGCCGCTGGTAGGGATCTGAGGCCTGGACAACTTATTAACATGATACAAACACTATCCAGCTGGTAATGTTTACATCATCCTTTGTTGTAGATCAACTGTTAATTCAAGCCAACTTTAAGTCCACTTTTTATTCTGTATCTTGGTCAAAATTTTGAAACTCTTCCCTGTTCATTAAGCTTTCTATTTGCGTCTACCATACCTGACTTTGTTCCTATGCATGGATAGGTTGGCTTCGTCTGACAATTTACTTGTCTCAATCCAAGAAAAGATCAAATGGGCTGATACTACGAGTGAATTGGACAAGAAGCACCAAAAAGATGTCAAGGACAGGGTGGAAGATGTAAAGAAATCACTCACACTCAAGGTCTGTTTGAAATCAAATCTTATTTGCAGGAATAGCTAATTAACTATATCTTGAAAGAATCAGCTTTGTACTCCAAAAAGATGTAATTGTCACCTTTCTATATGTATATATATTTACATATGTATATTTAGTTGTGACTTGTGACTTGGAAGGCGTGTATGATAGTTTTATAGCAAGTGTAGATATTTTAACGGCTGCAGTGATGCTAGTAAACGAATGTCAAAAGGACGCTGCTTCTAATTTGGTTGAAGGTCAATTATATCAATAATATATTAGACAAAATTCTTGTTGCTGGGATATGTCAGTCGATGTGTCTTACTTACATTATGGCAGAAGTTACACACTCTAAGCAGGCCGACATTGAGTGCCGGGAGCATGAGGTGAACTATGCTGAACCTGGTGAAATGATGGATTATGAGGAAGACCGAAGCCGATCAAAGAGGTATCCTGATGCAGTTTCTTATCTTGTATCAAGAACCCAGTGTTAATGCAGTTATCACTTAATTGTTCGGATAAACATTTTTGTTGGTGTGAGATTGTTGAGACCTTAATATTTCGATTGTATGGATATTTGATGTGAATTATGTGGATAAATGCAGGAGGCGGCATCCGCTATCTTGAAGTCATAACAGATCATGTTAATCATTGGATGGTGTCTTCAAAACTTGCCCCATTTTTTATTCACGGCATTCCAACTTGAAGGTTATATCTGCTTTTTTGGGTGCTATGGTGCATCTTTGAAGTTGTCAGCCCTGATCGACATTTTCAGAATCGTTAATCGGCATTTTCAGAACTGTTACCTTGTATTATACTTGAATGTCACTTTTCCTGTTGAGTTGGAAAGATGATATCAGATGCGGTGGTTCGGCAAAAAGATCCTGCAAAAAGTCCTGAGAGGGTCAAAGAAGAACATCGGATATGCATACGATTCCTGTCACTGTACTCTCACTTATTTTCCTTAAATGTGCAGAAAGAAAATTAGGATTATATTGGTGATGATCTTCATCTGCTTCCATATCAACACTTACTTTCCTTCAGTTTACAGATGAAAAAGTAGCTGTTAGTGATGGTTTTTATCTGCTTTTCTATATCAGAACTTGACAATTCCTTCACACTGGGGACAAACATGCTGTTTTCTTGGAAACCTTGGTTCACGTATGTACATCAGACGAGACTTTTATGTCCTGAAATTTAATACCGCCGTTATTTTCGCAGCTATTATTATATTATTAAATTTTCATAAAAATAATATTCTTATTATTATAACAGTGACACGAATAACTACTTGGCCACTAAACATTAACTAGAACAAACTAAAATGTACTATAAGTTCGGGCATGTCAGCTAATCCAACTGAAACTCTAATCCAGTGACCGTGTGTCAATCCGCTTGGTCGAGCCAGCACCCGACAACGTTGTAGGTTCAGAAAACCGCCGTTTGGGACTCACTCTCACCGGTTCATAGTCGGTAAAACCGATCAGGTGAGGAAAGTTAAGCTTAGCCTTAGACCCACGCATCTCGAAAGCGGCTCGGTCGTAAGCCACGGCTGCATCCTCCGCCGTTTCATAAGTCCCCAGCCACACCCTAGCGCCGTTCTTCTTCGGGTCCCTAATCTCTGCCGCGTACTTCCCCCACGGTCTCCTCCTCACCCCCTTATATTGCAAACCACGGGACGGCGCTTTCGCCTCACTCGCTACCGACACGTCCTTTAACTTGGGATCAACGTCTGTTACTTCCAGTTTAGTAACGTCATCACTGAAGCCTGGACTGCTTTCGCAACAGTGCTCCGTTGCTGGAGTCGAACTCAACAGGGTTTCCATATCGTCCCCGAGGACATGTTGGTGATCAGATTCAAGAAAAACCAAGTCATCCCACTCTGAGCTGCTTCCTCCCCACATATTGCTTCGAGTTTCAGGTTCTTCTTCGTTTCAAAAATGGTAATCAATTGCTCTTGTGTGGGATATATACATATATATATATATATATATATATGGTCTTCGAAGTTTCCCTGAAAGAGCATGGTCGATGAGCTTTTTGTTTACTTTCACGTGGTTTATTCATTTACGTTCCCTTTTTATGACAAACGTGGTATATATAGACTATAGTATGGCACCTTTGGGGTTGTTGGATATGGGGAGAGACATAGAAGTAGACAGTCTAACAAAGACAACTATATGTTAACTAGCCCGGTGCATATAGCAAACTTTAGCATATATTTCATAAAACAATATATACTTTGTCTTCCTAGATCTCGTGTGCAAAACAACTTTAGAGGGAGTAGGTATGTCAAATAGCAAACATGATTACAAAGCTGCCTTAATCTATAAAAAGTTGACGAAACTAATGAGAACGGATCACCTGTCTAATGGTATTCTGTCCAGCCCTGTCTAATTTACAAAACGTCGTCATTCTATTAAAAACCTTTCCTCACTTTCTTTCTAATTTTCTTTTGCTTCCTTTGCACGACCAGCTCCTATAATAGCCACCTCCTATAATAGCCACATTATACTTGTGTATTATCTTTTATTTTGTTTTTTATAATTTGTAAATGAATTAAACAATTTTAATAAAATAATCAATTTTAATTTTTATCTTAAAATTTTTATTTAAAAAATTAAAATTAAAATATCAAAATATTTATCTGACACATATTTTGATATTTTGTTTTTTTGTAATTTTTTTAAATAAAATTTTTAAGATACAAAATTTAAATTTTAAAAATTGTTTAATTAATTTATAAATTATAAAAATAAATGGTAACTTTTTATAAATTTTTTCCATTTTGTTTATAAATGGTAATTTATAAATTATAGAAAAAAATGATTAAAACAAAATAAATGATAATTTTGTTTTTCAAATTAAATTTTTATCTGGTAATTTTTTATAAATTTTTTCCATTTTGTTTATAAATGGTACTTTATAAATTATAGAAAAAATTGATTAAAACAAAATAAATGATACTTTTGTTTTTCAAATTAAATTTTTATCTTAAAATTTTTATTTAAAAAATTAAAATTAAAATAATAAGAATACAAATGAATCATTTTGTTTTTCATTTGCATCACCGGCACTTAAGTCATACCTGTGATACATATTTTGATTTTTATTTGTTTTAATTTTTTAAAAAAATTTAAGATTATTAAATTATTAAATTTTTTAATTAATTTATAAATTATAGAAAACGATAAATGGTAATTTTGTTTTTCATTTTGTTTATAAATGCTAATTTATAAATTATAAAAATTGATTAAAACAATATTAATTTTGTTCTTAATAATAATAATAATAATAAGGATAAAATTATATGTTCATTCTCATCATCACGATAAAAAATTAAACAAACAAACAAAAATTAAGGCACTTTTAAAATAAAGACAAATAATTTATTATGTACATAAATGAAAAATAAATAAATAAATAAATTACTAAATATATTATATAAATAAATTATGTATCAGTAAAAGTGGAATAGTTAACGTTGAAACAAAAATCCAGAAGTGCAAATTTTGTCACAAGTATAGGCGGCTTGTACTGCATAGTCCGGACGCGTCTCTTAAATTTTTAACAAAAATGACGTCGTTTTAATGTTAGACAGAGTTTACCGGTTAATATTGGACAGAGGATCCGGACTCTCCAAGAAAACTCCTCTCCCTTTCGGACTTCATATCTTTTATGACTTAGTATATGTAGGTGTCACGACCATGACACAAATGAAAAATAAAATTACCATTTATTTTGTTTTAATAAATTTGTCTATAATTTATAAATTACTGTTGATAAACAAAATTATCATTTATTTTGTTTTAATCAATTTTTTATAATTTATAAATTATCATTTATAAACAAAATGAAAAACAAAATTACTATTTATCGTTTTCTATAATTTATAAATTAATTAAAAAATTTAATAAATTAATAATTTTAAATTTTTATCTTAATTTTTTTTAAAATTAAAACAAATAAAAATCAAAATATGTATCACAGGTATGACTTAAGTGCCGGTGATGCAAATGAAAAACAAAATGATTCATTTGCATTCTTATTATTTTAATTTTAATTTTTTAAATAAAAATTTTAAGATAAAAAATTTAATTTGAAAAACAAAAGTATCATTTATTTTGTTTTAATCAATTTTTTCTATAATTTATAAATTACCATTTATAAACAAAATGGAAAAAATTTATAAAAAGTTACCATTTATTTTTATAATTTATAAATTAATTAAACAATTTTTAAAATTTAAATTTTGTATCTTAAAAATTTTATTTAAAAAAATTACAAAAAAAAACAAAATATCAAAATATGTGTCAGATAAATATTTTGATATTTTAATTTTAATATTTTAAATAAAAATTTTAAGATAAAAATTAAAATTGATTATTTTTTAAAAATTGTTTAATTCATTTATAAATTATAAATAACAAAATAAAAGATAATACACAAGTATAATGTGGCTATTATAGGAGGTGGCTATTATAGGGGCTGGTCGTGCAAAGGAAGCAAAAGAAAATTAGAAAGAAAGTGAGGAAAGTTTTTTAATAGAATGACGACGTTTTGTAAATTAGACAGGGCTGGACAGAATACCATTAGACAGGTGATCCGTTCTCGAAACTAATAGGCCTTGTTTGGATAATAGTTGATTGTTTAAAAATTAGCTCGTTGACCAAAAATTAGATGGTTGACTTCATCTATTAGCCGGTAAATATGTTTTTATCCAACCCAACTAGCTAAAAGCAACAAGCTGCTTGTTAGCAATGTTTGGAGCAATCAACTGATTACCCCAAACCTTATATGCCAAATTTGCCCACAGTGCTTTCTTCATCTTTGAGCAATCCAAAAGTGGGTTTTGCCTTTCTTTGTGTTTCTACCTCTTGTAACATAGCCCGCCACTCTGCATTTGTTTTCAAAGTATTGGCCTGGAAAATCTGTCTGCTTCTTCGTATTTTCTTAAACTTTTAGTGCTGCAAGAATAATGATTCTTTGGTTAATTTCAACTAAAACCCCAATCGTAACTTTCGTTCCACAAAATCTAAGATTGTCAATACCCCGTCCAGACCTCTCTCATCTCCTATCGTTGTCTGCCTTTGCTTTATCGTCTGTCCTACTGCTTCTCCATCGCTACTACTTCTCTACCGTTTCTGCTCCATTGTTATTACTTATTTGTGCTATTGTCATTGTGCCTTAGTCCATCCTTGCTTCCTTTATAGCTTCTTTGTTCATCACTACTTCTTCTTCATACTTTGACCCTGTTTGGCAATTAACTAATTGCATTAATTGTTAGTTGATAGTTGATTATATCAGTTGATTTGACCAGCGAATTGCATTAGCTATTTGTTAGAGATGTTTGGTAAAAGTAACTGTTTAGTATTAGCTGTTTATGTGTAAAATGACTTATGAAGACATGACTTTAACACAATTTATAAGGGTATCAATATTATATAGCTTAGTATTTAATTGAATATTCTTATAAGAATTTAGATTTTAGAGAAGTCATGTTCACCTACATGAAAAATTTATGCAACTCTTTCTATTTTTATTTTCGTTTAAGGTGAACATTTTATTTCTAACCTAGAACTGCATAAAACAGTTCTAAGAACCAATACTGTTCTTAAAGCGTAGGTATCTAGGAACCTCAATTAAAAGATACAATTGACATTTGATAGTAAAATTAATTGATGAAAACGCTCTTATATAAGAGCGTTTTCATTCGAATTCACTACTTTCCAAACAGCTTTTGTAGCTGTTTAAAAAGCCAAACAGTTGAAAATAACCAATTAGTTAAAAAATAGCTGATTGGTTGTCTACCAAACAAAGTCTAAATTGAATTTTAATGTGAGTTTTTTTAATTAAACTTTATTTATTATTTTAAATTAATTTAAATCTAAAAGATGGGTAAAAAGAAGACAATAGTGTAGTACAAGCTTGTATTTGATCAATCTTAATGATAAATAAAGAATGTAGACTATACCTTGAAGAACATGTGGGTCAAAAGAAGTAAGATACATACTAGACAAACTATCTTGCATGTAACGCCAGAAATGCTTCTTTTGTGTTGTATTTGTCCTATTATGTATTTGTCCCTTAGATTAAACGTGTGAAAATAACAAGTTCCTAGAAATAGGTGGTCGTGACTCATCCGCAACTCAGGTTGCTATCTCGCTGGTTTTGTCTCTCGTTTTCATACTTACCGTCGACTAAGTCGTTGTTTAGGCGGGGGATTAAGGATGGACTTAACACACTTTTATCATTTATTTGAAGGTTTTATAATTAAATGAAATAGAATGAAATGGAAGCAGAGAGTTTTATGTTACGTTTCATTTCATCTTAAACAATAAAAATAAGAAATCTCTTATTCAAAAAATTTAGGATGAAACGTAAACTAATAAATGCATACTATCTAATATACCCTCAATAATTTTTCTTAATATCAACTTTAACCAAATTATAATATTAATATATTAAATATAATATAATAAATTTTATTAAATAATTAATAATATTTTTATATTATTAATAATAAATTATATATATTTAATAATGAAATAAAAAATTGTATATTTATTTATTTTATTTATATAGAAATATATATAAACAATTAAATAATAATTTTTCTATTTTTCTATTTTTCATTAACAAAAAATATATTAAAAAATTATTCTTCTTTGTATATATTTCTATATAAATAAAATATTAAAAAATTATTTTTAAATATAAATCAAAATTTAATATAATAAAATTTATAAAATAATTAATAATAATACTTTTTATATAATTAATAATAAATTGTATATAATTAATAAAAAATAAATAAAATTTTTATTGATGAAAATTGAAATTGTATTTAAAAATTATTCTTTAATTGTTTGTATATATTTATATATAAATAAAATTAAAATAAATTATTTTTATATATAAATCACATAGAATAAAGTAAAATAAATTATATAAAATAATTAATAATAATATTTTATATAATTAATAATAAATTGTATATAATTAATAATAAATTTAATAAAATTTTTATTAATGAAAATAGAAAATATATAAAAAATTATTCTTTTTTGTATATATGTTTATATAAATAAAAATATAAATAAATTATTTTTAAATAAAAATAAAATAAAAATAAAATAATTAATTAATACTAATATTTTTATATAATTAATAATAAAATAATAAACCTCTTGTAACAACCATTTTAATATAAGGGGTATAATAGTCATTTATTATACATTATATTTCATTTATCTATCTTCCAAAAAATATTTTACTACATTACATTATGAACCATTTCATCTCTCCCAAATAACTTTTCACTATATTACTTTATATTCCATTATAAATCATTCTGTTCCATTTCGTTTTATTCCTTTAATTAACATCCGACTAAACAGGACCTAAGTGACTGTTTGAATGATTCCTGAAAGATCAATAAATATTTTTCTTTGCCACAATTTTTTTTAAATAAGTGTTTGACTGTAAAATAAAAAGGTATTTTTTAATAGATATGATTTTTTTGATAGCCAAAATATAGCTTTTTAAGAAGCTCAAATTTGAAGCCAAAAAAGCCTCTCAAATGACTTTTTCAGATAGATTTTTTAGATCAATTAATGAGCATATTTTTAGTCCATTTTGTCCTTATGTTTTACACATAATTTTCAAAATACCCACAAACTCATTTTCACGTTTATCTTACAAACTCATCTTTTTTAATTTCTTACGCAATTGTTCTGTAACATATAGTTTGGGGTTGCAAATCTTCTTGTGTTACAATAAAATACATAATTTATTATGCATTTAACTATTTGCTCAACTTAAATATTTATTTTGAAATTTATATAATATTATTTGGCCTTTTATATATTTTAATATTTATTTTTTATATTAGTTTTACTTATGATATAAACCATACAAAAGATTTGGTTAAATATATTTTCATTGATGTTTCGTATGGTTTAAAATTATATAATAATTAATATATTATGCTTTGCATATTGTTTAATATACTTTAAATAATATTTATATGCATAAATATTTTTATTTAAAATAAAATGTAGTTAAAATTAAAGTACTTTTATTTTTATGTTGCCAAACAATCTACTGTATGAAGCTCTTTTAAAAAATTTCTTTTTTAAATGACAACTAAACAGTCAATTGACTTCTTAAAAAAGTTATTCTCAGAAAAATCTATACTGATAATAGCTCTACTGATATAAGCCCAATCAAACAGAAGTTAAATATAAATACGACCATAGCTGAGTTGGACCGAGTTTATTGGTCCCGTTAATTTGAACTCTCTTGTAAGGTAACATAAGTTTAATTTAAAATCTAATATTTAAATAATATTTCTATAAATTTTATATAAAATCATTTTGTTTTCATCTTAAATTTCTTAAATCTATAAATTATAATAACATTATTTTGAGAACAAAGTAATTCTATTTAAATCAAGTTACGGACTTACCCTCATTTTCAATTCTAATCCGAAACTCAATTAGCACAAATTTAATTTGTTAAATTGATTAATCTTGTCTAGATCAAAATTTTGAATTCTAATTAATCATTATAAAATTATTATTGTAATGTTTCTTTAATTTTTAAAATTAATGCAATATTTTTAATTTTAATATTATGAAAATTATTTCCTTAAACTCATTTCATTACCTTTTTGGCTAGTGAGACTAATATCACTTAATTAATATTATTTAAGGTGTTCTTAATTAAGTTTTAACAACATTAATCATGAAATATATAATATACTAATTAATATTTATTTAAATTTAATTTTAAAGAGGTAAGAAATATGACATAGTTGTAATTTCATAGAAATATTCCAATACTTTCAAATGTAATAGAATGTAAAATCTTAAAATATATTAAAGCATGATAAAAAAAAATAAAATAGCTTAAACTAGTTCATGAAATAAACATGTAATCTTATTTGGATGGTAAACTAATTTTTAAATTCTAATTTCTTTATTCTATATATATATTAAGTTTATCAATCATGTTAAGTTAAGTAAATTAATTAAAAAAAAGAGAACAGTAAGGTTAATATTCTTTAAAATTTAGTCATATTTCAAAGAAGTGAAAAATAATTAAAATTTTTAACTAGTGATTAACTGTATAAACCTTGAATCATTCAATTTTTAACTTTTCTTCTCGATTTACTTAAATAATTATTGTTTTTAAAAGCTGATTAATTAATTAATTAATCTTTTTTAATTAATAACTTTTTATAAATCAAAATAAGTAAATTAATTTTTATTTAATAATATTTTTTAATTAAACTTCAAATTTTATAAATAAAAATAATCTCTTCAATTATATTTCAAACTCTTTAATTCTATTTACTTTTTAACAAGTTTGATAGCGGTCTAATATTACTTAGAATTTTTAAAACTTTAATTTTTTTATTATTCCGTGTGATTAAAAAAAACATTTATTACACTAAAAAATGAATTAAATTAATAGATTGGGAATACCAAAGCCGCCAATACTGTAATGAGAAAAAAGAACAAAAAAACATATTTAAATTCGCCTGTCACTTGTCCAGCTTAGCTCTTCGCTTCGGTTTTAGAAACATGTTATCGAACTCCGACGACGAAGACGACGAGCAAGACGGTTCCAGCAAGCGGCGCTTATTAGTGACTCTAACCGGCTCATAGTCACTGGACCCGATAAAATGCGGAAAGTTTAGCTTAGCTTTTGAGCCTCGCATATTAAAAGCGGCTCTGTCATAAGCCAAAGCTGCGTCCTCCGGTGTCTCGTACGTTCCAAGCCAAACTCTCGCGCCATTTTTCTTAGGATCTCTTACCTCCGCCACGAAACTCCCCCACGGCCTCCTCCTCACTCCCATGTATCTCCTCCCTCTAGACGGGGGCGGTGCTTTAGACGCAATCGCCGCCGCGTCCTCCGAGTCAAAGGTGACAGTTGTTGCCGTAGGATCATCTTGCGAGTCAATGAACGAAGTCGTTGGACCTTCACACGACGTTGTTGGACTCATATTGTCAACTAATAACAACAGATCACTCCAGTTTTCCGTCGTCAAGAGATGGTTAAAGTCGGAGTCCCTATGATCATCAACGGACGACGTCGTTGGGTCCTTAGACGACGTAGTTTTACTGATATTGTCGGCAGAAAATACGAGGAGATCAGTCCAGTTGTTGTCAGAGTAAGTCATAAAGAGATCGTTAAAGCTGAAGTTCCCGTAATATAACGGCGAATTGACGTCGTTAGTCTCCGTTAAATCATCTTCTAGAAGGTGCCTGCGAATGGACTCCAACAGAGCACTGTCTGATTCAGCCATTTTTTCCGACCCGCGAAGTTCCAGTAGATGTACTTTAGAGTGTGGATTGTTTTGAATGTGACTTCTGATGTGGACAACTAGTGTCCTTACTATTTATAGGCACAGGAAGCCTGGGAGCATGCAAAATCAGGCATTTTTGCGTTTTTTATTATTAATTATTCGTTTCCTTGAAGCTTCCTTTTGAGCATGTTTGGCTTCAATCTGAGTCGCACGTTTTTTTTATGCTATATAAATAGTAATATTTTATATGCACTAAAGCTTTAGATTAATTTTAAAATTTAACAAAATAATTAATAATGTTTGAGTTAATCAATCCATCTTAAAAGCATAATAATATAAGTGATAATAGGTTGAAAAATGTTTACTATTTTAATTTGTTTAATTTAGTGCAAAGCTTTTTACAATTTTTAATTTAATAACTAATCTTTTCAAATTTTATATAAGTCAAGTTTAAAAGTTATTTTTTTTAATTTGACGTATTTATTAAATATTACGTGAATATCTATTAGTCACGTCAACTAAAATAAGCAATTGTTGGGAACTTTAAAGAAGGCATGGGGGGCGAAGAACAATACTGGTACCCTAGATCTCGGGTGCAATGGTTAGCTGCCGTGCCGGTGATAAGAATATCAAATTCTTTCACCAGTCAACTTTACATAAGCGAAGGGGCAATAGATTCTTCGTATCAAAGATGCTGATGGGCAATGGTTAGAGGATGAAGCTGGAGTGATGGATCAGTTTAGTGCTTTTTATCACAAATTGTTTACTAGTGAGGGTTGTAGGGATATTGATGAAGTTCTTCAAGTTGTTCCTAGGTTGGTTACCAATGAAATGAATGAGCGTTTGGTAGCTGAGGTGACTGCTGAGGAAATCATGGCAGCTGTGTTCAGCCTTGGAGCTATGAAAGCTCCAGGGTCGGATGGGTTTAATGGTTTGTTTTATCAGAAGTTTTGGGATATAGTTCAGATGGCTATTATTGAAGGGGTTGAGAGCTTTTTTCGTAATGGCCATCTGTTGAAGGAAATGAATAAGACTTGTGTGACCTTGATTCCCAAAGTCAAGAATCCAGAAGATGTCTCTCAATTTAGACCTATTAGTTGTTGTAACTTCAGCTATAAAATCATTTCGAAGATCATGACTGAGAGGTTGCGGGATTATATGGGGGTGCTCATTACTTGTAATCAAAGTGGTTTTGTGGAAGGGAAACAGATTCAAGATAATATTCTGGTCGCCAGTGAAGTATTTCATAATTTGAAGATCCGAAAAGGGAAGAAGGAGGGTTTGGCTTTGAAACTTGATATGACCAAAGCTTATGATCGGGTGGAGTGGATCTTTTTACATCAAGTTATGGTGAAAATGGGCTTCAATTCCACTTGGATTAGCTGGATCATAGAGTGCATGTCCTCTGTTACTTATGTTCTCAATGTCAATGGTAAGAGGTCAGGTCTTATTACTCCTTCTAGAGGTCTTAGGCAAGGGGATCCTCTGTCCCCTTACCTATTTTTATTTGTTGTTGATGTGCTGTCTAGAATGGTTTCTCAGGACATTGAGTCTAGGCAGTTAGAGGGTCTTAGATTAGTTGGAGATTGTCCAGTCTTGTCCCATTTACTTTTTGCTGATGATGCTTTATTTTTCCTGCCTGCGGATGCTATTAATGTTTCTATTATGTTTGCCATTCTTGATAAGTACTGCAAGGCTTCGGGGCAGAAGGTCAATTTGTCCAAATCCAGTATTATTTTCAGCTCCAATACACCTGAGAGCAAGCAGAATGAGTTGAAGCTGCTGCTGGGCATTCCCGAAGCTGCTAATCTTGGCACTTATTTGGGCTTGCCTAATTTCTGGGGGAAGACAAAGAGAAGAGCAGTGGAGTTTATCAAAGAGAGGATTCTTAAGAAGATGAATGGGTGGAAGACCAAATTACTCAGTCAAGGGGGACGGGAGGTCCTTATAAAATCAGTGGCTTGTGCTATGCCCATTTACTTGATGCTCTGTATCAAATTCCCAGCAAAAACCTGTGATGAGATTAATGCTGTGCTGACTAATTTCTGGTGGGGGCAGAAGGATCAAGAACATAAGATCCATTGGGCTAGCTGGCTCACAATGACAACAAGTAAGAGCACTGGAGGTATGGGTTTTAAAGACTTGAAGCTGTTGAATATTGCTCTTCTTGCTCGTCAGTGTTGGAGGTTGTTTACAAATCCGAATGCCTTATGGGCACGGGTGTTAAAAGGATTGTACTTTCCTTAAACATCTTGTTTGCAGGCAAAAAAAGGGTCTCGTGCTTCTTGGATTTGGACTAGTTTGTTGGCAGGGAGGGATTTCTTGAAGCTGCATATTCAGTGGCAGATGGTGGATGGTTGAAACATCAATATTTGGGAAGAGTCCTTGGATTCAGGGCCGATCAGTGCCTAAACCTGAAGGCCTTCCTTCTGGTGCCCCTCAGAAAGTGGCAAACTTAATTGATTCCCATGCTGAACAATGGAAGCTTGAGGCTGTGAGTGACTATTTTTCTGCAGACCAGCAGCGACAGATCCAAAACATCCCTCTTTGTGGTAAAGGGTCTCAAGATAGATTTATTTGGTCAGTAGCTGCAAATGGGGTTTATTCAGTTAAAGTGGGTTATCAGATATTGAAGCAAGCTACAGTGGATTCACACATTGATCAAGCCACCTCTTCTCATTCGGTGGACAGGTCTCTTTGGCAATGGCTTTGGCAACTCTCTCTCCCTCCCAAGGTTAAGGTATTTCTCCGGAGAGCCCTTAGAAATTTATTGCCTACTTACTCTAATTTGGTTCATAGATCAGTGATCACTGATCCCTTGTGTCCTATCTGTGGTGGTGAATCTGAGACTATTGAGCATATGATGTTATTATGTCCTTGGACACAATGTGTGTGGTTTGGTAGTGCGTTGGGGTTACATATCTCAAGGGAAGGGTTGTCTTCATTAGATGTATGGCTGCTGGAAATGAGTGAGTCTTTTAAGAAGATTGATTCGGGTCCTTCTCCTATGATGTTTATTGCTGCTTTACTTTGAAATATATGGAAGCAAAGGTGTAAGGTGGTTTTTCAGAAGGTTAGCCCTGATCCGGTTAAATGTATAGAGAAAGGCATTGCTTTGTTGAATGATTGTAGCTCTATTCGGCCACAGAAGGGAATGCAAAAGATGCCATCTCAGCAGAGTTGTCGGACTGCACCAGCTGCTGGTTTTTTGAAGATGAATTGTGATGGCTCTTTTAAAGCCGAAAATGCAGGTTGGGTAGTGATAATTAGGAATGCTGAAGGATCTATTGTGGATGGTCTAGCTTCAGATTGCAATGCAGATTCTGCACTTGAGGCTAAAGCTAGAGCTGTGTATGAAGGGGTGAAGTTGTTGGAGAGGCAGGATTACCATAATGTACACATTGAATTGGATTCTCACATTGTGCATTCTGAAATTCTTAAACATTAAGGGAATGGCAAATGGAAAATTTATCCATTCATTTCAGATATATTGTACATATTACAGCATTTGCAGGGTATTGACTTTGTTCTAATTAATCGGGAAGCTAACAGACCAGCTGATTTGTTAACAAAGCAAGCCCGGAAGAAGATGTGCTTAGGTAATTGGGTATTGTCACCCCCATCTTCTTTAGTTGGCATCTTGAGCCGGGATGGATTGCCAGCACCGCCTTGATTGTTGAGGATTGAAGTGCGATGCTAGCGAGGCTATTGATGATAGTTATCTGGAGTGTCAGTGCTTCTTTCTTCTTATATTCTTGATGTTGGTTGTATTTGAACTCAGTGTTTCTACTTGATGGAATATCTTTTTCGACCAAAAAAAAACTAAAATAAGTTTTGATATGATTTGTAAAAATTAAAAAAAATCTCATATGTTTGAATTTGCTATGTCTAGCTATAATAACTCGTCTCAATTTTGACGACCTTGATTGATAAGGAATAAAAATATGTTAAAATATAAAATTTTCACTTAAATTAAATTCATCTTGTTGACTTGTCAAATAATTTAGTTATCCTAAACGATTTTTAAATTATGCACGTAACAATTTATTCAATGCACACTTAATAATTATACTTGGAGTGGTATAAAAGATCACAAAAATAGATGCATGTGTACAGGGATGTCATTTTTTTGCCTGACCCGGCCCAATTTTGACTCAGGTTGATCGAGCTACGTGTTAAAAGTGGTTCGAGTTAACCTATGGTTCGACCATTATTTCAAAAACGACGTAATTTTTAATCTTTTTTTAAAACATATATATAAGATGGGCTGGGTTTAAACTAATTGAATTAACTAAATTAGTTTACATATATACAAATTAAATTAGATTTAAACTAATTAACTAAAATCAATGGATTTTTTATTTGATCATATTTAAAATATATTTGTGGATAAGAACTTGATAAAAATATCATAAAATTAGAGAGAAAAAACATTTCAAACTTAATTAACTATGTTCACTAAACCCTCTTTCTGTATGTTTTGACTTTCTAATCGGAAAATGATTCACATTGATGTTCGAACAAAAATTGGCTGTCAAATTCGTCAATCACAATACACACATTCTCTGACTTAGCCATTCGCTTCGGTTTTGAAGATCTGTTATCAGATTCCGACAACGAAGAAGATTGCTCCGGTGATCACCGCTTGTTAGTGACCCTGATCGGCTCATATTTGTTGGAACCAATCAAATGCGAATAGTTAAGCTTAGTTTTTGAGCCGTGCATTTTAAACACTACTTTGTCGTAAGCCAGAGCTGCATCCTTCGGTGTCTCATACGTCCCAAGCCAAATTCTAAAGCCATATTTCTTAGGATCTCTTACCTCCGTCGTGAATTTCCCCCACGGCCTCTTCTTAACTGTTGGGATGTCAAGTGTGAGTAGGAATCCCACATTAGAAAGAGATGGAGCTAGTGAAGGACATAGAAGTGGAAAGAACTCATAAACCTAATGTTTTAATGTTTTGGGTTGAAGTGTGGTGTCAAAGCCCATGAATATGTTCTCTCACTAGGCCCATATTGAAGATCTCCCATGTAAGTGGGTCCCTAGATCTAACACTAACTCCCATGTACTGGCTCCCTCTTGCGAAGGGCCAAGCCCTAGGGGTAATCATCGTTGTTTCCTCCAAGTCAATGCTGGCAATTGTTGTCGTTGAATCATCTGGCAAGTCTGTGAAGGACGTCATTAATCCTCCACACAACGTCGGGGGACTCATACTATTAGCTGGTAGTAAGAGGTCACTCCAATTTTCCGTAGCTAAGAGATGGTTGAAGCTGGAGTTCCCGTAATACAACGACACATTTCTGTCATCAATCTTCGATAGTTTGTCTTCGAGGAGGTGCCTGCGAATGGAATCTAAAAGAGCAAAATCGGAGTCAGATGGACTTTGACCATACATTTTCTTGTTAAATCAGAATTTCCTTAGTACCGGTACCTTAGTTACGTATTCCGGATCGAACGTGAAAGGGCAAGAAACGAATAAATGCGAAAAATACCTGATTTCAGTATTCGTAACTTCAAACGAGCTTTTTGAAGTGGAAACGAGTGCGAATCTACTGTCGTCTTCACGAGAACTACTCACCGAGACGCGAGTAAGGTCTTTCTACAGTTTTCTTAAAAAGTAAGCTCTCTTAACTAGTCAGAGGATCCTTATGCTTACGATTAATATATGATCAACTGCAAGAGACCTTAATCTTTATATATAACATTCATATCGAGTTTCTCTATCATAAGACCGATATGGGTCCGACGTTTACTAATTGAGAACCATTTTTTTACACGGACTTCGATTCATTGATTTAAATCATTTATTGAACCACTTTATTATCTTTATCTGAATTAAATTATGTAACTTAACTAATAAGTTATTAAAAAATAAAAAAATGCAATTAATAGTTGTCCAACTATATGAAAAAGGACAAAATTCTCCAACACTTTGATTGTACATTTTCTTGTTAGATCGGAATTTCCTTAGTAAGATCTATGCACTGTGGAATGTCAATGTTAAGAGATTAAGTGATATTTATAGGTTGGGGCCTTGAACTCAAAGCATGACAATCCAATATAAATTTATATGTTTTAATTATTCATCGCTTTCAAGTTTGAAGCTTCGTTCTGGGACGATTTTGAGTCACATTTTTTTATAATCATTATATATTTATACTTTACCCGTTAAGTTAATGAAACAAAATATGAATATACATGACAATTAATGTATTATGATTTAATTGGTTTATTGTTTTTTATTATCAAGTGTTTAATTGTTAAATATATCCTTAAATAATTGATTACTTTCTTTACTAAACACGTGCCTAATTATTTGTAAAAGCCGGTCCAAATTTGGGAAATTACATACAATATGCAACCTAAACATAAATGAAATAATGTTTGATAAAGCAAATGATGATATTTGTTTCAACGTTTCTTTCTTAAAGCAGATTCTACGATCCTTCGAAACTGCACGTTCTGACTTTAAACAATTTAATAATTATTATTGTGATGTCAAATATAAGGATAATTTATAATATTTATTTTTGTCTATATATGTTTTTTTGTGTGAGGAAAATAAGGTTAATATTATTGATTATCGAAGGATAGAACATCCAAAATACTACTAGGTGGGACTGTCCAATCACAGAATCTGCAATGGAACGAGAGGCTCGAGCTAGTCAGTAAGCAACACCGTTCGCAAATCGTTGAACATAGTTCAACATCATATTCGTCTCAACCAAAAGAGACTTACAATCAGAAACTAGAAGTCTAAAATAAGAAAAATCATTATAGTTGGGATCAATAATAGCTTTGACGCAAAGTTGGGCATCTGACTCCACAACGATATTAGACCATCCCTCGTCCTTAATCCAGCTAAGTAGGGGTGAGCATTATTCGGGCTAGCCCGAATTAATTCGGGTAAATCGGGTCGGGCCGGGTATTACCCGAATTGTTTTCGGTTTGGGACGGGTAACTCTGAAAAAAATTTGGGTTACCCAATTACCCGAATTAGGTTTAAAAGAATTATGAAAATACATTTCGTTATTTTTCTTATAGAATTAACAGATTAATTATGCTAGTTAATTGAAATATTTGGTTATATTATTAGTGAATTCAACTATTTGTTTTGTTTTATGTCTCTCAAATGAGATATAAGAATGTAATTCAAGTATTTAGTTATTTTGTGTAATTTTTGAAAGAGAACCAAACAAAATTTCGGGTAACCCAAAATTACCCGATTTACCCGATCGGGCCGGGTAAGTTCGGGTAATGAAATTTTGGATTTGGGCCAGGTAAGATGGAATTTTTTTTGGGTAATTCGGGCTTTACCCGAACAGCGAAAATTTAGCCCGATTAGCCCGAATACTCACCCCTACAACTAAGTGCTTCCCTTATAGCGAAAAGCTCTGCCGTTGTTACATCCAGACGTACTGGGAGTAGTTGTTGCATGGCTCGTATAAACGAGCCCCTATCGTCACGTAAAATCACACCGAAACTCACATCAATATTATCAAAAAGAGCAGCATCCACATTGAGTTTCAGCGTACCTAGATGTGGTTTAATCCATAAATGAGGAACGTGAATCAGGTTTCGTTCGGCCCTCGTATCTTTCGCAGCTAACCAATCATGCAAAAAACCCCGAGCTCTGTGCACAATTTGAGCAGGAGTTCTACGTCGCGTCTATATATGTGTTAACATTAATGTTTAAAAAACCAAATTGGAAGTTAAACCAGTAAGATAAAGTAGTTTAAAGTTAAAATATTCAACCAATATTAAATCGTTATAAAATGAGCTAAAAAATGAATAAAATTAAAATAATTCAAATATGATTGGAAGAAATTGCGAATGATTTGAAGTTTAATTAAAAAAGATATTGTTAAATGCAAGTCATTTAATTTATTTTAGTTTATAAGAACTTATTAATTTACAATTGGTTAATTTTTAGCAACAAGAATTATTAAAGTAAATCGAATTGAAAATTTGAAAACCGAATTAAAAATTTAGAAGGTTCAAAGTTTTTACAGTTGAATCGGTTGAATTTTTTAATGATTGGTTAAATTTTTGAGTGAATGTAAAAATTTACTTATTATATTTTAAATAAATTAAAATTTATTGTAAAATAAAATAAAAGTTTAATGTGTTAATAAACCAAAATGTTTTTAGAATAATCTTAAATAGTAATATTCGTTAAATTCAACCTTTAATTCATTACTAAATTAATGTTTTTTAAATTATTTATAATTAATCTATATTCATTACGGAAAATTTCCGTTTCCATGCATAAATGCATGCATGTCAAATACTCCATCTCAACGTTTGGTCGAGCTGCCTCATATTAATCTGACATCAGATCAGTTGTTCCTTAAATGTTGTGCTTGTGTTGTTCTGAGATTAAAACATCGATATTTTAATTAAACCAAACCTTTCGGTTTGACTTGGCTCACCTTTCGCCTAAGCCAAGCCGATGCCCCTTCTCTCCTTTCATTTTGCTTCCTGTCTCAAGGAACCAACGCAGTCCTTGAAGACCTTTAATAATGGCCAGATTCATTATCGTTCACCTTCTCGAATCTGGCACCATTGACGCTACTTCCCCCGACAAGATGCTTAAACGCCCTCCGCCTCACGATTTATTTCATGACCCTCCGCCTTACGGTATGAATTATGTTGAAGATGCGTTATCTGTGTGGCATTAACATGGATTGTAGAGTGTCTACATTATCTAGATTATGGCACTGACTAGAGGAGTTTGTTCCCAAATAGATTTGCATTAGAGCAAAAACTAGAAGAGGAAACCACTAGTAGTTAAAATTAATAATGAATGAATTTAGCCATTGACAAAATTTTTATTTCTTTCAATAGGCTATATATGATATTAATGTAATTGGAGAGATTGTTCCCTGCGTTATTTTCATGTTGTGGAAGATAGGAAAATTTATTAATTATCTTCAGAGAGAAGATTATTACTGGTCTTAATAGAATTTCATTATCGACAAACTTGTTGGAGCATTGATAAATTGTTGTTGGTTTTTAGACATGAAAACAAAGAATAAGATTTAAAGTTGAAAAGAAATAAATGTAAGACATATTTAGCATTACATAGTCTCAAGCACAAGTAAGCACAAGTCATCAAAAATTCTTAAAATGCTTTAGTATGACAATTATGTTTATGTTAAATTATAAAAAGAAAACATGTAAGTTACAGAACTTCATTTACTTCAAGCATACTTCAAATCCTTTGTTTCATTTTAGTGCCTACGAATTTAGCAACCCCGTGACAAGCTTACACTGCTGCCATTGTCCGCTGCTCATGAGACCACATCCTATTCCTACCAAGCTCCACATAGTTAGAACAGACTAATTCATACAAAAGATCTAAACCAGTATCAGAATGAACAGGTAATATGGGAGTTGCACCAAAATTCTGGGTCTTTACGCCACTCAACTAGCATTGAATTGGAAAATTTTTATATACAAAGACATACTAGCTTGTCTTAGATAACTCTATAAAGTTACAGTAGTTAAACATTAATAGTTCTCTAGCACACATGCTACCAACTGACTGCTCAATATTTGTTTTATTAAGTTCTCTCCATATATTAATAAGTCCCATAACCACGCAACTAAAAGTGCAGATAATGAAAACTTTAGCACAAAACCATTGAATTTCCATAGCCTTAAACAAACCATGATATGACTATGGTACTATAGAGCAAATCTTATTTTCTGCATCCTAAAATACTAGAAATTTCCCCTTTTTTGGAAATACCCTTGTTGATGATTTGATGTATACTGCTTAGGAAGGCCCTTGTTGATGCTTTGATATATACTGCTTGGGTTATGTGAGCGTAAAGCCGAGACGATTATAATCAACAAATCCAGCCTATACATAATGATCATCTAGTTAGCATTCTAAACGCAGAGGAGTCCCAAACTTAAAAAAATTTCACATCATATGGACTTCAAAACATGTAGTACCTCACCAACCCTTTTAAAGAAGAATGAAGCATTTATGATGATTATTTAGTGATGGATTGATTGTGAAAATGGTGTTTGAAGTGTTCTGGACGTTGATGAACAAGTGGATACATCATGTTCTGTTTTGTGTAAATGATAAAAAACAATTTATGAGTTGTAGTATGGATGATTTTGTATTGAAATTGAGCTGAAATGGAAGTAGGAATGAAGAGGGGATAATGAGGACTTGAGCTAGAAATGATAGATTACGCAAAGGAGATGAACTAGGATGAAAATTATGATGAAGTGTGCAGGAATATGCTAGATGGAGTGCTTTCATAGAACATATATCTGTATTTTAGCCATATCTTGATTTGTACATATCCAAATGAGATTATTTTAAGTTTAGATTAAATTAGAGATAAATGACTATATTTTTCATGAGGAATTGAACTGCATGAAATTGGTGTCATTAGAAACTTAAGACATAAAGGAACATTTGTTTAGAAGAATGTATTGCCTAAATACCTCATTTTCTTTGTCAAAATGACCATGTAAGATTGATCTAAAAATTTGTTTTGAGAAAAATTGGATTGATGCTTAAATAAAGGATCATCACGTAGTGTACGATCGTGATAAAAAGGAAACATCAGGGAGTTGCACGATGGTGCACAAGCACGATCGTGACAAAGAAGATGTATTGCTTTCAACACTCTTCATTCTTTTGATCACAATTAATACTTAACAATAAAAAATTATTATAATATAAAATCGAGCCCATGCTCCAACCTATTGTCTCAAGCCTGAGACAAATGGGTTGGCTAGGTATGGCTTGAGGTTTAAATTAAAAATATAAAATAATGTCATTTTTTAGAATAATCAAGTATTGGGCTGGATTATATTGGGCCTGAACAGTCGCTTGGGGCTGCTGACCTTGGGCCGGGCCCTTTAGCTAACTCTTATAACTAACCACTTTGGAACGCGATAAGGCTCCTTTTAGGTTATGTCGTAGCAGAGATGGTCGTCAGTCATCACTAAAAACTGACCAAGACCCTCGGAAACTGTAAGCATTATGAAAGTGTTGTCCAAAAGCTTATCCTCTATACTATTTAAGGTTAAGAACTAGCATGTTATGGCAGAGAAGAATCCAAAACAACGTAACTAATACTGTTACTCCACTAGTAGTGTTATCTGATGATCCACATTGAGGTTTCGATGAAATGATCCATTTTCCAGAGGCTACATGTACCCTTTTACAGTCCTCAGTTCCATTCATTGAATAAATGTTGTTCTTGTTCTATTACAGGATCATGAACGTGATGTGATCGAGCTTGGTCTTGTACTGTTTTAAGCGAGCTTATTTTAATTTGTGATAAACTTTCCATTTTTGTTATAGTTTGATCATTCCTATATCTCCGATTTCTCCAAAAACTATGATTTGGTATTATAATTTCTCACAAAATAGAGGCATGATTTTAATTATGATTTATAATAAATTAATTAGGTTTAAATATTTTAATAATATTTTATAAAAATATGAAATATTAAATCAAAATTTACAACAAAATCTACAATAAATCCCGTCAGGACGTAGGGCCTGGGGAGATTCTATAATACATAGTCTTATTCCTAACTAGTAGAGATGCTCTTTCTAAATAACCTATATGTATGAACGAAAAATAAAAAAATAATGAAAAGAATACAAATAAAATATAAATAAATAAATAACCAGCCATAAAATTAGGAAAAAAGAATAAATAAATAAATAAGAAATAAAATAAATATACAAGGGAAAATAGATAAAAACAAATATAAATAATATATAATACTAAAAGAAATAAAAGAGATAAAATAAAATAAAAAACATAATAACACTAATAATCATAGATATAATGATACTAATACCACTAAAAAGAATACTAACTATTCTAATAATAGTAATAATAATAATAACAATAATAATATTAATATTAATACGAGTAATAAGTAATTATCACTTAGGCTAATCAAAATAGGTGACAAATAAAAGATAAACGATAGTTACTAGGATTTTTTTATGAAGGATCTTTTACCTGAACTATAGTACGCCAAAGTTTTCTATTGTAGGTCATTTCTTTGATAAGTTCCAATATTATCAAATTATTTTTGATCACCTTCTTCCAATTCTTCTTAATCTTTAAGTACGATCCTCTTGCATCTTCTCATTGAGGCGTTTGGGTATTTCTTCTTAATATGTTAAACCACATAAACGTTGACTCTCCTAATTTTGTAATAGAAAAATTATAACAAATCACGAAATTCTCTTATCTTCTATTTGTTAGTGTTCCACTAAAAGGATTAAGTGATCTACTGTAATTTCACAAGTTATGCATACCTCTAAATTCAGTTTCCCACTCAGAAAAGGATTAAGTGATTCATTATAAATTTACAAACAGGCAACATTGAACACTAATTATTCTCTGATTACCTATCAAGCAAGCAAAAGCTCTTCATCATGATAGAAAGTCGAGAACTATTTGAAGTTAAAGTAGTCACAGTTCTCAGAATACATGAGATTATGGACGGGATTGATTTTCCAACCAGGCTGTTACCGGTGGACCTTTCCTTCGTCATCTACTACTCGGCAACACACAAGTTCTATCGCCGAACGTCAAGCGGGAGGAGAATTCTTATTCGCGAAATACAAGTGGAATCACGTGAGTTGGAGTTTGACACAGACTCATGCCACTTCCAGAACGACTTTGCTTCCAACCTTGATGAACTTCGAGATAATCCAGAGGGAACAAAAACAACGATTAAGAGTGAGGATACGTATGATGACATGGTTGAGGCTTTAATAAATGAGACTCGCAAGTTTGTTTTCGGGGTCTCGGAGAAACACCACTACTTGTACCTATGTTGTCAGATAGCTCAGGTTCAGGAGGTTGATTTCCAAGAAACGGACCTGTTCTACCGCTCTATATATAATGAGGTGGATCTAATAGACCAAACTGTTAGAGAGGCAGTTCTGAAACTTGAGAGAATCAATTCACAGATGATACTAACTAATGGGAAGGGACTGCGACTACAGTCGGTGAATGTTGGCAAGAAAAGTAGAGAGCTGTGTGCAATTTGTTTGGAGGAGATCAGAGGGTCAGTGACAAAAATGATTTGTAAACACCTGTTTCATGGGCCGTGCTTAACCATGTGGTTGTCTGAAAGAAATTGTTGTCCGTGTTGCCATTCTGAATTGCCGATGAATCGGTGTCTGGAACTATAGTTTTCCTTTTCTTTTTCCTTTTCTGTAGATTGTTTCTTAGGTAATTGAGTTTGAATGAATGTTAATCTTTTCCTTACTTTTGTTATTTTGTCTTAAAATTTGTTGGATCCGAATGACCTGACCCTATAAGTTTGTGGTACGACCCGAATTGGAGAAAAATGGAAATCAGTGTTGGGCTTCGGGCTTGGGGCGGTTAGACCGGTTTAATTTTAGGATACACAAGGGGTTTATTATTTAAAATAAAAATAAAAACTTAGATATAAGGATTCCATTTGTATCGTTTTTTTCATAGTGAAATTCTTTATGCTCTTACACGAGAATGTAGGCATCATTGACCGAAACTCGTTAAATCTTTGTGTCATTTTTTCTTAATTTTCGGTGTTTTGAGTGTGTGATTGTGCGCGTGATTATTATTGCGATTTATCTAACGCTCAGAGAATCTGTTGCAGCCAGTAATCACAAAATGTGATTAATCAGTCATTAATTAGCTTTTTCATCTCCAAAAACTGGCAAAGATCCTCGAAAACTGTAAGCAGAAGAAAGTGTTGTCCAAAAGCATTATCCTCTTACTATTTAAGGTAAAGAACTAACATGTTATGGCAGAGAAGAATCCAAAACAACTTAACTAATACTGTTACTCCACTAGTACTACTATCTGATGATCCATCCACATTGCGGTTTCGATGATATGGTAGCTATGGCCTATGGTTCAGTTTATGGAGGAACCAACAGCCGCAGTGACTTGTGGGCAAGTGGACTCGTATTTGGCCGGTTGCATTCCCTTTTTGATGGTCGGAGGATCTCCGTCATCAGCATGTTGCAATGGAGCGAAGTTTGTGATAGAAATCATGAATACTCCATCAAACACAACTCAGAAACAACAAGAAATGAAGAAACATGAAGAATCAAAGAAGAGTATGTCTGAAGTTTGAAGAGTGAAAGAAAGAGAGGCTCTCGAAGTTTCTATTTCAATCAGAACACAAGTGATTCAGACAAAGCACACGTGATACATTACAAGTCAGAAACATAAGGTTAAAGCACAGTCGTTTAACACATGTCTGAAGCATAACATAAAACTCTGTCGTATCAATACATCAGAAGCTACACTAATTAAGCACAGTCATATTACATGCTTAGAAGACACAAAACGCAGCTTCACCAATACAAAACGCAGATAGAAGGAGGAAGAACCTTTTAAGGAATCACGTGGAAGGCACAAGGAGGGGGGCTGATACAAGAAAACATCTGAAAGCCATCATCTTCTTCAGTTATAAAAGAACCAGAAGCATCAGACAGAAGACAACCCAATACACAGAAACTTCAGTTTTCAATCCACATTGTATTCAGTCTTTGAGAGTGCAAGAATAGAGAGAAGAAAAAGATAAGAGAGTGCTAGGGTACTAACTTGTGGGTACTAGGGGAGCTTTGAAGACTCTTGCATGTGTTGAAAAGCACACAATCTTTGTACTTTGTTCTTCATCTTCTTCTTCATACTAGTGAATCAACACATCAGTGGAAATCTTAAATGTAGATAATTTTAAACTATCGAACCAAGTAAATATGGTCTTTTTTACTTTCTGCTCATTACTTATCTGCAAGCATTAACAATCTTTATTAGTTTTCTTTTTGAAAAGATAACAGAACAGCATAAATATCCCAACAGAAAGTGGTATCAGAGCATTAGAAACTTCCTGGGGCATTTCTTGGACACTCCAAGCATCAAAGATTCATCAAGAATAGTTTGTAAGTGAAAATCTTTAAGTTCTTTATACTACAGTAACCATGGTAGCAAAAGAAATGGATGTTTTTACTGGTAAAGAAGATTTTACCATCTGGAAACGCCAGATGCAAGCTCTTCTTGAATCATATGACTGCTATGGAGCTGTAGAAGATCAGTATGATCTAGAAAATGATCCAGTAAAGAAGCTAAAGATGCAAAGACTTACACATTGCAAGTTAATGCTTCACTTATCACTAACAGTGATAAGAAAAGTGCAGAATTGTAACACTGCATAGAAGCTTTGGATAAAACTTGATGAACTTTATGCCAACAAGAAGACACTTCTTCACAATCTTGTTAACTACAAGGTGAACACCTCTGTCTCCTTAGATGATAACCTCGACTATTTCTTTAAGCTAGTTCAAGATTTAAAAGCTACAGATAAGAAAATATCTGAGGAACATCAAGTTGTAGTAATCCCAAAGGCATTACCTTTTTAATTTAATGCATTCAAGAAGGTAATTAAGCATGCTAGTGGAGAATCCCTTATTGTAAAAAGGGTGTTAGATTCTCTAATGGAAGAAATAGTAGAAGTTAACCCTTTTAAGAAAGAGGAAGAAGTGATGTTTGTAGAGAATAATCATGAAAAGAAGTCTTATAAGAAAAATAGCAAGAAAGGAAAGTGGAAGAAGGGAAGTGGAAAGGATAAGCACTCTAAGGAAGGCGATGCAAAGAAGAAAAAGGGAAAAGGAAAGACGTGCTTTTATTGTGACAAGGAGGGACATTTTGCTAGGGATTGTAGAAAGAAGAAGAGGGATAAGGCAACAGAAAGTAGAGTTTCAGGGAATGTGGAAACACTAGAAAATTCAAGTGGAGATGAAATTCTGGTTGTCACTGAGGATAGTGAAGACCTTAGTAGAGAGTCGATTTTTGATTCAGGGTGTACAATGCGTGTCATTCTTCATAGGGACTAGTTCACTACATTTGAACCAGTCACTGCCAAGGTTAAAATGACATATTCTGGGCAGCAAAGGATAGAGGGTATTAGAAGTGTTTCCATCAACATGTTTGATGGAAAGAGAAGGACCTTTATAAATGTCATATTTGTGCCTAGAATAAGAAGGAATCTAATTTCTGAAAGCTTGTTTGATAAGCAAGGCTTTCAGATCAGGTCAAAAGATGGATTCAAAGAAATCCTGAAGGATGGTAGAGCCATTATTAGAGGAGTGGAAAGGGGTGGGCTATACTATGTTATAGGCTCAACTGAAGTAAATCAAATTTTAGAAAATGGAAGCCATGAACCAACCAAGCAATGGCATGCAAGGTTGGGTCATGCAGAGAATAAAAGCTTGTTCTATCTCTCTAAAAAAGGTCTAATCCCTGAACAAAACTTATAGAAGTTGGAATTTTGTGAATCTTGTATTCCAGGAAAGCACTACAGATCATGATTTCAAAAGGGAGCTCAGAGAGCCACAAAGATCATGGAGTATGCTCACAATGATCTCTGGGGGCCAGCCCAAGTCCCCACAGCAGGAGGGAACCTATATTTTATGTCCATAATGGATGACAGATCAAGAAAATGTTGGGTATATCCCATGAAGGAAAAGGATGAAGCACTAGAGAATTTCATAAGATGGCATACTCTTATGAAAAAATTAGACTGGGAAGAAGTTGAAATGCCCAAGGACTGACAATGGACTAGAATACTGCAATAAAGATTTTGAAGAGTATTGCAGAAATAAAGGAATCCTAAGGCATAAAACTGTAAGATCTACACCTCAGCAGAATGGAGTTGCTGAGAGGCTTAACAGAACTCTCCTAAAAAAGACAAGGTGCATGCTCCTATCTTCGGGTTGTTCACATTCTCTATGAGGAGAAACAATTAGGATAGCAGCCTATCTAATTAATAGGCTCCCAAGCTCTACTATTGATTACAAGACTCCACTGGAAATTTGGAGTGGTAACAAACCTAAACTCACCCACCTTAGGACTTTCAGATGTGTAGCCTATGCACATCAAAAAGAGGGGAAATTGGAACCTAGAGCAATCAAGGGAGTTTTCCTAGGATATCCAGAAGGTATTAAAGGATATAAGATCTTGTTACTCCAAAAGTGAGGCTATAAAACAATCATAAGCAGAGATGTCATCTTCAGGGAAGATGAATTCCCTCTGCTGAACAAGAATTCATCAAATTCTGACCTCCAAAGAGAAATTCAGGAGAATTTAGGGCCACTGAACCAATCAGCCTCTTTTTATGTACCACCAGAACTTGAAGAAGATAGAACTACACAATATGAAAATGTGGAGTCTATAGAAAGTACTACACAGTATAAAGAAAGGAGAGAAGAGGCTGGAGGTGAGGGTGAAGGAGAAACCCCACACCCAACTTCGATTGATGTTCAGGAAAACCTACAAGACTATCAACTCACAAGGGATAGGCAACCAAGACTGAGAATTCCTAATAGAAGGTACACTGAACTAGACTTGGTTGAATTTGCATGCTTCATGGCTAAAACCGTAGAAAACAAGGCTCCAGAAACTTATGAAGAAGCCACGAGAAGCAAAGATGCAAGAAAGTGGAAAGAAGCTTGGGAGAAGGACTATTCTTTATTAATGAAGAATAAGACTTGGACTTTAGTCCCTAGACCTTATATAGCCAAATTAATTGAGAACAAATGGCTGTTCAAATTAAAAGAAGGAGTAACAAAAGCAGAACCAAAGATTTACAAGGCTAGGCTTGTAGCTAAGGGATTTAGACAGAAGGAAGGAATAGACTACAAGGAGATATTCTCTCCAGTAGTCAAATTCAAGACAATTAGGCTTATACTAGTTCTAGCGACACTATATGATTGGGAAATTCATCAAATAGATGTCAAGACAACTTTCCTATATAGAAAGCTAGAGGAGACAATTTATATGAAGCAACCAGTTGGATTTGAGGATAAAATTAAGCTAGACTATGTTTGCCTATTGCAAAAATCCCTATATGGGCTTAAACAAGCACCTAGACAATGGAACAAGAAGTTCCATGAGATTGCTGCTAGTATGAACTTCATCAGAAGTTCATATGATTACTGCCTATACTTTAACGATCTGGGAATGACTAAAGCAGTTTTTATGTTGGTCTATGTAGATGACCTAATCATCACAGGGAAGGACTTAAATAGAATTCAAGAAGTGAAGACTGATTTGTGCACTCATTTTGAAATGAAAGACCTAGGAGAAGCTCAGAAGCTTCTAGGAATGCAAATAATCAAACATAGGAGGGAAGGAAAGATTTGCCTTGTTCAAAGGAATTACATAAGAAAGATCCTAGCTCAATTCAATATGGAACAAGCTAAGCCTACTTCAGTACCCTTAGGATCACATCTACAGATGATTTCAGACAAGTGTCTTAAGACTGAAGATGAACAAAGGGCTATGGCTCACTATCCCTACGATGTAGGTGTTGGAAGTCTAATGTACCTTATGCTATGCACAAGGCCTGATCTAGCCTATGTGATTAGTATCTTAAGTAAATTCATGGCCAATCTAGGTTTGAAACACTGACAAGGGCTCAAGAATGTTCTCAGATACATATCTGGAACAATGAACTATGGATTATGCTTCTCAAAAACAGAACTAATCAAATGCAATTACTTGTCTCTATATGGTTATGTGGATGCTGATTATGCAACAGATAAGGACTCAAGGAAGTCAATCTCAGCATATATTTTTACACTATTAGCAAACACAATAAGTTGAAAATCACAACAATAATCAATGGTGAGTTTATCAACTACAGAAGCAAAGTATTATGCTATCATAGAAGGAGTAAAGGAACTAACATGGCTATCAAGAATACTAAAGGAAATTAACACATACATCATAACACCAGTACTATATACGGATAGTCAAAGTGCGTGGTACCTTGGTCGAGATCCAGTCCTCCATGAACGATCCAAGCACTTAGATGTGCAATTGCATTTTTTCAGAGACCAAATCGCCAAGGAATCTTCAATATGGAAAAAAATCAAAGGTGAGAAAAATCCTTCGAAACAAAAATACTAACACAAAAGAAATTTAATTTTTGCAGGGACTACTTACAGATTACAGAAGGCTCTTGATTCCGGAGGCAGATCCATTCGATCTCACTGAAGTGGCGAAAATTAGGGTTTCGGGTTTTTCAAATCACTCTTGGGTTTTTTATCTGAGCTGAAGATTGATGGAGTAAGAGGGAAAGATGTGATAGAAATCACGAATACTCCATCAATTACAACTCAAAAACAACAAGAAATGAAGAAACATGAAGAATCAAAGAAGAGTATGTCTGAAGTTTGAAGAGTGAAAGAGAGAGAGGCTCTCGAAGTTTCTATTTCAAAAAGAACACAAGTGATTCAGACAAAGCACATGTGACACATTACAAGTTAGAAACATAAGGTTAAAGCGCGGTAGTTTAACACATGTTTGAAGCATAACATAAAACTCTGTTGTATTAATACATCAGAAGCCACACTAATCAAGCACAATCATATTACATGCTTAGAAGACACAAAACGTAGCTTCACCGATACAAAACGCAGACAGAAGGAGGAAGAACCTTTTAAGGAATCACATGGAAGGCACATGGAGGTGGGCTGATACAAGAAAACATCCGAAAGCCATCATCTTCTTCAGTTATAAAAGAAGTAGAAGTATCAGACAGAAGACAACTCAATACACAGAAACTTCAGTTTTCAATTCACATTGTATTTAGTCTTTGAGAGGGCAAGAATAGAGAGAAGAAAAAGATCAAAGAGTGCTAGGGTACTAACTTGCGGGTACTAGGGGAGCTTTGGAGGCTCTTGCATGCATTGAAAAACACACAATTTTTGTACTTGTTCTTCATCTTCTTCTTCATACTAGTGAATCACTACATCAGTGGGAACCTTGGATGTAGATAGTTTTAAACTATCGAACCAAGTAAATCTGGTCATCTTTACTTTCTGCAGATATCTGCAAACATTAACAATCTTTATCAGTTTTCTTTTTGAAAAGATATCAGAACAGCACAAATATCCCAACAAAGAGTTTGGAGGCAAACACTCCGACAACCGCCTACAGAAGACTCACATGCGAATACGTTAATGCGACCGCCGCCGCTCCATACCCCAACATAAAGGAAGATGCTGCCGCCTCTCTCTCCTAAAATTGTGGGATTTATATATGAAGAGACTTGTATCTTAATTCCCTTTTTCATATATAATTTTTATTTCTTTTCATTTTTGACATAAAATTTGTTAATTATATTAATATTTGACTTTTTTTATGTATAAAAAAGAGTGGTGGCAAGCCATTTTATTTCTTTGTTTATATTTATTAGCTCTTTTAACAATATATATTTTATACACCAAGTCATATATAATTTTAACTATACTTTTACAAGGGTAGCAGTGGAAGGAATCTACCGCTAACACAATAACAACAATTTGATAAAAATCTAATTAATACACGAGGTCTAGAAAAATTCAGTAATACACAATCTTATCTCTAATTAATAGAGAGATTCTTTTCAAAAAGAATCTGACTACTTTTGTCCTTAATTTATAGTTGAACCGTGATATACCATATCTTAGTCCCATCTCATGTAGAAGAGAAGATAAAATTTAAAATATTGCTAAGCAAAATGCCATATCTTGTCTATTTCATTTTTTAAATTGTGATAAAAATAAAACACACTAAAATCTGTAATATGAGATTAGTATATTCATCCAAATAAAGTAAAGAGGTTGACATTGTAAAATGTACGGAAAGATTTCCAACACATTGAAGTAAATTAGTTAGTTGTAATAAGGCGGCAAAGTTCGGTATCTTTCTCAGGAATATGATTTTGGATGTGACTCGACAGTTGTTCTTCCTTTGGTTGAACTCGAGCTGTAATTCCACTTCTATTCCAATATCCACCATTACCCTTTTTTTGTTTTTGTTTCTGTGAATGATTTGTTTTTGTTGGATCTTTCTCATTGCTATTGACAGGAATATTATGTGATTTCTTGACTGTAACGTTGTCCACTTCCTAACTGGTAGTCATTTCAAAGTTCTGTGCTGGATTATAAATTCTCTCCCAACGTCAGGGAGGAAGCCATTGAAGTTTTGGGTTCTGAGTGCAAGATTCCGAGGGAGAATTTGGGAGGTATCTCTGATCAGTGTTCTTTATATTATCATAGAAGTTCCAGTTCTTGGTATTCAACTTTTCTGGATTGATCACCTAAAGTTTCTACAATTATATGTTCTGTTGTTTGTTTAACATGGAAAGAACCTGATACTGATCATGTTTCTTGAACATTAACAAAATTTGTTTCAATGCTATGAGCAAATTTCCAGTGTTTTTGACATGAACTAATGCAGGAATTCTTACAAATACGAGGATCTAGAGCTGTTGGAGAGTCAAATGGTTGTGGAGTCAGGTGATCTAGATGCTGTGCTTAAGGAGTCTGTTGATCTCGTAAGTTCTGTTGATGATTACAGGATTTTTAGTTGCTGGAATGGTAGAACTTAAATGTTGGGTCTGTGCAGGAGAAAATTCCGCTTGAAGAAGTTTTCAACCATCTGAAATGTACAAGAGAGGGTTTAAGCTCTGATGCAGTTAGAAAGCGATTAGATTTATTTGGATACAACAAACTTGAAGAGAAAAAGGTCAGAACATATTCTTTGATTCATACCCTCCAGAGCTAGATCTAACTCATCAGGTTTTTCTCTTCAGGAAAGCAAATTACTGAAATTTCTGGGATTCATGTGGAATCCTCTATCATGGGTAATGGAAGCTGCAGCTATCATGGCCATTGCTCTCGCAAATGGAGGGGTAATTTGTATCTTATTCCCTGAATTGTCTTTTCAACATTCCCGAACATGGCACTAAAATGACGAGATCTTAACTATGTGCTTGATAAAATTGAGAAGATCAAGATCCTATTCACTTTTCAATTAGAAAAAGATGCTAATCGCACCTTATTCTGCTGCAGGGCAAGGGACCAGACTACCAAGATTTTGTTGGCATTCTGATCTTACTTATAATAAATTCCACCATCAGTTTCATAGAGGAGAACAATGCCGGTAATGCTGCAGCAGCGCTTATGGCTCGGTTGGCCCCGAAAGCCAAGGTTCTACGTGATGGAACCTGGAGCGAGGAAGATGCTGCGATGTTGGTCCCTGGAGACGTTATCAGTGTTAAGCTTGGTGATATAATTCCTGCTGATGCACGCCTGCTAGAAGGAGATCCCCTGAAGATTGATCAGGTACTGATCTGATACAACATTTAAGAAGTCTTAAGAATCCAACTTGGGTGTGTGTGGGTATAATTCGCTTTGAACTTTACAAATTCGGTTTGTTTTTCAGTCTGCGCTTACCGGAGAATCACTTCCTGTAACAAAACATCCCGGGGAAGGAGTTTACTCAGGTTCAACATGCAAGCAAGGTGAAATTGAAGCTGTTGTAATTGCAACTGGAGTTCTCACGTTCTTTGGGAAAGCAGCTCATCTTGTGGAAAGCACCACTCATGTCGGACATTTTCAGAAGGTTCTGAGATCATGCTTTTGCATTCCTTGCCTATAATCAAATTTAGTTCTCCAAAAACCTCACTTTGGAACAAGCCAACAAATTTGTTCCATGCTTTCAGGTTTTAACAGCAATTGGGAACTTCTGCATTTGCTCTATTGCAGTTGGGATTCTCATCGAAATTATAGTGATTTATGGTGTTCAGAAGAGGAAATACAGAGTTGGCATTGACAACTTACTTGTCCTATTGATTGGTGGGATCCCAATTGCAATGCCAACTGTTCTCTCCGTTACAATGGCCATCGGTTCACACCGATTATCTCAGCAGGTTTGTGCAGTCAAAAGAAAAATGTCCTTGAAACTGTTGAATTGACAAAGTCTCTCCTGATTAAGCACAAGAAAACTGTTGACTCAAAATCATTCATGTAATCATCATGTGTTCTTCTCAGGGTGCCATAACAAAAAGAATGACTGCTATAGAGGAAATGGCAGGAATGGATGTCCTTTGTAGTGACAAAACTGGCACACTGACGCTTAACAAGCTTACAGTAGACAAAAATTTGATTGAGGTCCTACTCGTTCTTTCTCTATTCCTCTGTCGGCAATCTCATTGAATTGAAATTGGACGAATGCCTCAAAATTAAGAGAGAAAACTAATTCTCAGATTTATAACCATACACTTTCCTGGATATATAAACTCTCTTCAATTTGCTTCTACTGCAAGAATATCTGCAGTGTAGTGGCCAAAGAAGGAAACCAAGGACCTGAATCCACTTTATAAGATAACCACAAGCTATAATGAATTTGCATGTGATTCTGAACAACTTTTCAAGTCAAAATCAAAGGAGTAGCTAATGGTACTGCAGGTTCTAGCCAGAGGTGTTGATAAGGACATGGTAGTGCTTATGGCTGCAAGAGCATCAAGGTTAGAAAACCAAGATGCTATTGATGCTGCAATTGTTTCAATGTTGGCAGACCCTAAAGAGGTATCTGATTCAAGAATTTGAATTTTATACCACTCATTTATGGGATACTTGTTTACCTTATCTCGGCTTAATTTCTACTTGGGACAGTTATCTAATCTTACTATGATCTTCTTCCGAAGGCACGGGCTGGGATTAGGGAAGTTCATTTCCTCCCATTTAATCCAACTGACAAAAGGACTGCACTGACATACATAGATTCTGCTGGCAAAATGCACAGAGTCAGCAAAGGTGCACCAGAGCAGGTACAATAAATACTATAACATAGACCAACCGATGTTTAACCACAATAACTTAGTGCCTATTCTTGTATGCAGATTCTCAATCTGGCACATAATAAATCTGCAATCGAGAAGAAGGTGCATTCTTTAATTGACAAATTTGCTGATCGCGGATTAAGATCTCTTGGAGTCGCCCGACAGGTTAATCAATGGACCACTATACATGTACTGTTAGATGATCTGCCTGGAAATTCTGTAAAAGAAAAACCTACATCTCTGCAGGAAGTACCTTCTGGTAATAAAGACAGTCATGGTGACCCTTGGGAACTTGTTGGGCTTCTTCCTCTCTTTGATCCTCCACGACATGACAGTGCTGAAACAATCAGAAGAGCCTTGGATCTTGGTGTTAGTGTTAAAATGATCACAGGTATGTCTCGTTTCCATTATCATTTGTTGATCAAAATGCAATTGGTTCCTAGTACTCGAAATCTAATGCAAAATGACTAATAAACTGTCTTTTCCAGGTGACCAACTTGCAATTGCCAAGGAAACAGGAAGAAGGCTCGGAATGGGAACAAACATGTACCCATCTTCATCTCTTCTAGGTGAAAACAGAGATGGAGGACTTCCAATTGACGAGCTCATCGAGAAAGCTGACGGGTTCGCTGGTGTCTTCCCTGGTAAAAGCTTGTCGTCTGTTGTGAAAAAACCGTCAGGATCAACATTTTCTCGCCTGATTCTTCTACATTTTCTAATCTGCAGAGCATAAGTACGAGATTGTCAACCGACTGCAAGGTAGAAAGCACATATGTGGAATGACTGGTGATGGAGTGAACGATGCTCCTGCCTTAAAGAAAGCAGACATAGGAATTGCTGTAGCAGATTCTACAGATGCTGCTCGTAGTGCTTCTGATATAGTCCTCACAGAACCTGGGCTGAGCGTAATCATCAGCGCCGTCCTAACAAGCCGAGCAATCTTCCAGAGGATGAAAAATTACACGGTAATTCCAAAGCAGCCAAATGATTTATGAACATATGAAGCTATTTCCACAAGCTTAAACGCATAACTAACTTCATTGTATTTTGACAGATATATGCCGTATCTATCACAATTCGTATTGTGGTAAGCTTTCCCTTGCATATGGTGAAATTCCCTGATCATAATTTAGAACATGCTCACCAATATCAGTCTTAACGACACTTTTTTAACCAATGCTTTTGTATAACAGCTAGGGTTTATGTTGCTGACGGTGTTCTGGAAGTTTGATTTCCCACCTTTCATGGTTCTTGTCATTGCCGTTCTTAATGATGGTTAGCTCTTTAACATTCCATATTGCTATTGTTATGGGTGCAGGATAGCTTCAAGCTTTTAACAATGGCTGCTGATAGCTAACCATTTGGGATCTTCACAGGTACTATAATGACCATATCCAAAGACAAAGTCAAACCATCTCCACTCCCTGACAGTTGGAAACTCAGTGAGATTTTCGCAACTGGTGTTGTGCTTGGCAGTTACATGGCATTAATGACTGTCGTGTTCTTCTGGGTTGCTTACGAGACTGACTTCCTTCCTGTAAAACTTCCTTCTCGATTTTCTGTGCTTCATTAGGAGTGATTTTTTAGCTAGTGACTTAGACTTTTCTCTGTTTGTAGAAACACTTCCATGTGAGTAGCTTCCACAAGCGCCATTTTCAAGGAGATATCACTCAATTGACACAACAGTTAGCTTCTGCTGTTTACCTTCAAGTTAGCACCATTAGTCAGGCATTGATCTTTGTGACTCGATCCAGAAGCTGGTCATTCACCGAGCGTCCTGGTTTTCTGCTTCTTTTCGCCTTCATTATCGCACAACTGGTACACAATTCTACAAAAACTTTGATACCCTTTTTTGCATTTTGTAGCTAGTTTCAGTCAGTGAAAACTTCTTCCATGTCTGTGACTCTGAGTGGTTTGGTATAAGCAGATTGCTTCTGCCATAACAGCACTCGCAAACTGGGAATTTGCTGGGATCAGAAGCGTTGGATGGAGGTGGACAGGTGTTATCTGGGTGTTCAACATAGTAACTTACTTGCTACTTGATCCTCTGAAATTTGTGGTTCGATATGCTCTCAGCGGAAGAGCCTGGAATCTGGTGGTCGACCAAAGGGTAAGTAAGCTAAATTCTGAAACTCCATTGTTCTGACTTCTGACGAATTAGGCTTTACAAGTTCTCTGTAACCCCATTATCAAAAGTGAGTTGATTTTTGTTTTTGGAACTTAAAAACAGACTTCATTGTCAAGCAAAAAGGACTTTGGTAAAGAAGAACGAGAAGCTGCCTGGGCAATAGAGCAGAGATCATTACATGGGCTCGAATCTGGAGAGTACAGAAGATCCACTGATAGGAGAAGCAGTGCTGGAGAAGCCAATCACATGGCTGAACAAGCCAGAAGACGTGCAGAAATTGCAAGGTTAGATCTTTCTACTCCTTTCTTCATCATTATTTTTATGTAACTTAAGTCAGAAAGCATCAACCTTTGCGGATTGCGGATTATATTTCGATCGGAATGATTGCAATAATCACGGTTTGGATTGCAGAAACACAATCTAAAACCATGAACTTTCACCATAAGTTGAAAAAACTCTAACGAGAATATGTTTTGTGGTGATTCAGGTTGACGGAGCTTCACACCCTGAAAGGGAGGGTTGAAAATGCTGCCAAACTAAGGGGTTTGGACATTGAAGCAATGAACACGCATTACACTCTTTAAGTCCCGGAGGAGAAAGAACCCTAAATAACATAATAATCCTGAAGAAGACGCATACCTGTCATTGAATATTTAATCCTTAATAATTTTTAAAAAAGAACTAATTTTGTTTTGTTTTTCCTAGTAGGATTTTGATTTTGCGACTTGGAATCCATTCTTTTCTTCCATTTTTCACCTCATTTTCGCAATTGTATCGATCTGCTCAAGCTTGAACTTGTGAATTATTCATTTACTCCTTTTGCAATAATAGTTAATAAGTTCTTGATCATTGTTTCCATACGTAGTCGCAGGATTCGACTATTCTCCTATTTAGATCTTCGATTTAAGATCCACGGCTCCTAATCTATGCTCTTTGATCTAAAGAAGAGAATGTGAAAATATGTCGAGAACCAGAAAACAATGGGACTTTCCAATTTTCATGGAGTTATGTTACATATGCACACTTCCTGGTGTCTCCAAACTCTATGTTTTTGTTTCTTCAGAGAGTAAGAAAAAAGAATATCTATGGATCGTGAAACGTGTAAGAGTTATAAAATGGAAAAGAAAATTATCCACAAGTTTCTCGTCTGGCACGCCCCTTAGGACGGGTAGTTGGCTTATAGCTCCACTCTGTCACTGAGGGCCAACTAATTTTCTCGTTGCGCCAACCTTAATTACATAAATTTCCTGTTGTCATCTTAAAGATTCAAACTTTTTCCCATTTCCCAAAACTTTTGTTTTGGTCTGTCAACAGGTTCTAGCGCTGGTCGGGAAGTTGATGAAAGTTTAAGTTTGTTGTTGCTTTTGAAGGAAGTTAGAAGATAGAAGAAAAACAAATGGGTTCTCTTCCGAAAACAGCAACTACGATTCTGGTCGTTTTGTTGGTCGTTACTTGCATTCTTGTCAAAGTCACTCTCTCTGTTCCCTTTATTGTTTTGCATGGTAAGTCCTGTTTTCTTCTGTTCAAAGATCTTGGATCGTTCTTCGCTTTCTTCTTCTCCCTTTTGTTTCTTTTATTACGAGCTGATGCTTTCTGTTTACGCTACATATCTTTGTTCGTTAGTGGATGATTGAACCACACTTTTAACCAACTGACTATTGATGGTTTTGGCTAGTCTTCTTAGGGAAAGAAAATGGTTTCTTGAACTTGTTGTTTTTCTATTTCTGATTTCGGTCGGTTCTTTGTACTAGTTCTCTTTGTTTCTTGTCCCTTTCTTGGGTTGATGTCGTGAAATTCTATAGAAGATGGAACTTTTTAGTAGGTGGTTCCCTTGATTTGATCCTTTTCTATTGGGTCAAGAAGAAGAAGAAGAAGAAGAAGAAGAAGAAGAAGAAAAAACCCTGTTATTTGGCTGTTCTCTTTCCCACCAAAACCCAGAGAATGTCCATGAAGATTTCAATATCCTCTTATTTTCCCCAAAAAAAAAAAGATTTCAATATCCTTCAAATGTTTTGTGAGGCCTAGGATTCTGTTACTTTTTCTGATTCATTGCAAAGCCCAGTGATGAAGGCAGGTTTCTTGTGGCAACTGTTCTAGGGAATTCATTACAGTCCAGGTTGTTTTTCTAGTTCATTCTTTCCCATTCGGACAAAAGTTTACCTCTGACTCTTTAAATCCAGAAAATTTGGAAAAAGGAGCTCATCTGTGAATTTGGCGGTGTCATTTTTGGAGTAGATTAACTTTCCTTTCCAGAAATTGCTAATTTCAAGTTTCTACTGCATTTTAACCAGATATCATGGTATGCTTTTTTTGATCTTATGAACTAGCTATCTAATCTTCCTGACATATCTTTTGCTTAGTGTTTCAGGGATTAGTGACAAATGCAGCAACCATGGAGTTACACGCTTCACCAAGCTTTTAGACAAGTGGTCTGGCTCCGACGGATATTGCTTGTAAGTTATTCTGCCGTATTTCGGTTGCTGTGGCTACAACATAACTTAGTTTATTTGGTAATCTGCTCTGCTTAGGCTGTATCGTTGTGCAGTGCAGACTTCTGGGCCACTGAGTTTAACTTTTCTATTCTTTATCTTGAGCATGTGAAAGATGGTTGGAAGTTAGTTAACAACCTTTGTTCTTAAGCAGTCCTTCCTGTCTCAGAGAGTAGTATTATTTACTTTAAAATTTTAATAATTTCTGTAAAATTTCTTCCTGCTTATGGTTATATCCATAGCAATATGAATAATACATGTTTTTATTTCCATCTTGAGAAAATCATGTAATTCTTTTCCTTCATTCAGGGAAATCGGAGATGGATCATGGGATTCTTGGACGATGCCCCTTTTCGAACAGGTGATTCCCGAACTGATAGTTCAAGAAGTACTTAGTAATTACTTTGTATATCACGTAATTAATAGTTTCTGTTGTGCTTTTGATTGCAGACAGCAATTGCTTGCGAGAAGGTAAAGTTTGTAGGAAAAATATGTTCCTCACTTCCTATTTCTGCAAATAGAATTTAATTTACATCCAAACCATATTTTACGGCTCTACAGGTGAAGAATACGAGTGAATTGAGCAATGGTTACAATATAGTGGGACTATCTCAGGTACTTCTGAAGTTGGAAGTTCATTTTGCACTGTGTTTAACATTATCTGATTGCTAAGATCTCACTTAGATGTTCCATCTATATATTCAATAATGCCTTGATGATCATCTAACCTTCTATATTTTCGTCTATGTTTATGTGTTCATTTTGCATTCTTTAACTGTGAGCTGAGTGCATGGTCATAGATTTGTGACTGCCTTAACCACAAGAAGTTAGATATTGCTCTGAACGTAAATGTTCTTGATCTGTTATATTCTTCTTTTCAAATTGTTCACTTTTCGGAGGTTTTGCATGTTATTTAATACTGTCAACAATCTTTCTACTTTGCAGGGAAACATGATCGCTCGAGGACTTATTGAATTTTGTGATGGAGGACCTCCTGTAAGGATATTGTATAGGAGCACTAACATTGCACACTCTGCATCTCATGGATTAGATTTGTGATGTTTTTGAGATACTTCTTCTGAGATTATCCGGTTAGTTAGGTTGCATATAGAAGCTCCTTAGGAAAGTACTGAACTTCATTTTAATGAGAATACTAAAATCAGTTCGAAGACAACCTCCTAAAGCCAAACGTCAGAAACTATGATAAATGCTGAGGTAGTTTCCATATGCTTTATTTTAGCATAATATCTGAAAGTTAGTGCTTTGTTGCTTCATGTCAATTACTGAAGAATAAGTGTCTCTAAGGTTATTATTGAAATGCCAAAGTTAGTACATCATCTGCTCTCTTCCTGCACTTCCTCTCCCCTCAGATTATGAATCCTGTAATCCATCGGATGGTGGTAGCTGGTACATAAGGACCTGTCTCTCCTGGCTAATTTCCAAATGCCCTATTTCAGTTGCAGTGTCGTATATACATGGCTATGTTTCCTTTGTAGATAAAATATGCTCCTTGTCTTTGTATGAAACAGGTTAAGAACTACATATCGTTGGCTGGTCCCCATGCTGGTACTGCTTCAGTACCATTCTGTGGGGTAAGTACTTTTTGTCGACAATTATGTATGTTTCCCTTCAATACTATCTTGATGTTATTTACTAAGTAATCTGGATCACTATGCGGTAATTTTTGCAGGATGGCCTGATTTGCATTCTCATTGATGCTCTGATGAAACTAGAGATCTACAGTAGCTATGTCCAGGTATGATATGTATTGTCACATTTCAGTGATAGATAGGTGAAATGAAATGTTATATTCATTTGGTTTGATTTCTGGCATTTTCGGTTTGACTTACCTTAGGACATATGACTTCATTGATCTGCACTATTTTAGTCTCTTTTCCAAAAAAAAACACAAATTCAATTACCTGTAATCTGTGATAAAATTGCAGGAACACTTGGCTCCAAGCGGTTACATCAAGATCCCAACTGTGAGTTTATACTTTTGTTGTGCTTGTACTCCTCTAGTATCTTATTTCGAAATTTTTGCCTGACACCTTGGTGATTGCTTGATTTCGGGTTGGATTATAGTTAACATGACTTTTTTGTGCCATTCGGAATTTTTTTTCACATCAGTGCATTTATTTCAATTGTTCCCTTGAAACTTGGAATTGTTTGAATTTCTAGGACATTGCTGGTTACTTGGAAGGATGTAGGTTTCTCCCCAAGCTGAACAATGAGAAAAAAGGTGAAAGAAATTCTACTTACAAGGAACGGTTCAGTAGCTTAGACAACTTGGTGCTTATCATGGTCTGTTGATTCATGATTTGTTCGCAGCATTACTTTATTTACTTCAGGTTATCTAGTTGACTGATTCACCTGTTGGTTGGTGATTCTTGTCAGTTTGAGCAGGATACTGTGCTAATACCAAAGGAAACATCCTGGTTCGGGTATTATCCGGACGGGGCCTTTGATCCGATTTTATCGCCAAATCAAGTATTCTTCCATTTCTAATACCCAAGTCTTACCCCAGAGCTTATGTAGTTGGCAACCGCCCAGAGCTTATGTTGTTGGCAACCGCATTTGACATTTCTGGCTAACCTTATCATTTTGCAGACCATGCTCTACATCGAAGACTGGATCGGTTTGAAGACCTTGGATGAAGCTGGAAAAGTTCGATACATTAACGTGTCCGGAAATCATCTCCAGATCTCCAAGAAAGACATGAGGAAGTACATAGTTCCTTACCTGACAGACCAAACATCAGGGAAGGAGATAATGACAGGACCTTCCTCTCATTCATGGCTGACACCAATCAGGAATTTCTTTATGGAACTATTTGGTCTGAAGGATGATGTACCTTTGCTCCATAATCTGCAGTAAACTCAACAGTTTCTACAATTCTTTGTTCACACTCTTGGAACTCCTTACTTTACCCTCCTTTTTCTGTTTGTTTGATGTCCACAGGAGACTCTGGTTACATGTAATGCTCCTGTCAAGTTACATGTAATGTCTTAACAATAAAACGTTGATTTGAGTCTAGGAATAATTAAAATTTATTAGTTTATCTTTAAATCTATTCGATATTTCCATTCCATTCTTCAGATCGCTTCAGATAAATTAAATGTTTGAATAAATATAAAATCCTGAACACCAATGAATTGTAGAATAAGAGAAGTTTACATGTTCCCTTTTTTTTTGTTACAATGGAAACTAATTAGACAGAACTAAGTAATAAAACGGAGAAGACAGAGTCCCGATAAATCCTCAAGTAGGATGAAATGGCACCCTAGAGGTGCGGTAGGAAAATAAGTAACCCCC